>VZSC01011571.1:104936-131434 GCA_013398225.1 Steatornis caripensis | reverse complement strand
TTAACCTGACAGCAAGGACTGAGAAATTATTACATACCAAAATGCTAAGTACGCTGTATGTGGAACAGTTCAGAAAACAACGATACATCTTAGAGATTAGGAATAAGAAATGAAGTTCTTTCACATACTAGTTAATAGCCAGCTTCAGGCAGTATCCACTAAAAAAATTTATCAGAGAACTTTTTCACTGTTCATGTAAATTGAATGGATGGCTTAATTTCAAAACTGATGGTCTCAGAGTCAAGAATTTCTAGGCACAGAAGCTTGTTTCCATTGCAGTTAACCATCAAGATTTTTTTGGTTTTTTTTGTTTTTTTTTTTTTTTTTTTTTTTAAATAGAAATCTCATTTGTCCACAGTAAAAAGCTTTTACTCAGTAGAAGCCTCAGGAGTGACAGGAAGGGAGCAGACTTACTTTCAAGAATGTCCCGATGTTATTGCAGCATACCCTGAAGATTACCACCAGGTCAGAAGACTCCCAAGCACACAACATCAAGGTCCCTACTACACATTTTGCGCTCAGTGCAGAAAGCTACATTATTAGCAGTCAGAGGAACTGTATGTGTCATGCTGATCTTGCCTACTACATGCATATAAAAGTACCTGAGTACCCAAAATGTAATCAAATCTGTATAATTTAAATAATCGAAAGGTAAATATTTGTGTGCAAGCTGACGGCAGATTTCTAATACTCTTAAACCCTGATTTATGTCAGCAATATGATCTCATGTTTATATATTCTTTACTTGAGGTGGAAAATTAACTAGCACATACTACTTGTGCTCATTTGCCAAGATCACAACTCTGCAAAGGATACTTACAAGAGAGATCAGAACAAAGTTTCTCTTCATCAGTATCAGAATATGCCACTTAACACTTTCTAAAATATTTTTTTTGATGAAATCCACTTTTTCTTGAAGTCGGGAAGAAAGTTAAAAAGCAGTAGTTGTACCTGGATTGAAAATAAACAGCGTCTGAACCGATTAGCCTCACGAGGGCAGGAAGGAATCTCAGCGTAAATTTTTAAGTGGAGCTCTGCTTGGAATTTCAACAAGGTAATTAAGCACAGACCACTTCAAAGTGGGACATGTCTATACTGATCACTGAAACACACAGTATTGCAGAAGGGGAAAGTCAGTACTTCAAACAGCATTTGAATAAAATAAGGATTTTTTTTTTTCTAAAGCTGTACTCTACAAGAAACATAACAGACTGTCAGAATATTTGAACAGGTCTGGTTTTCATTTTTGGTCAGTCAACATTATTTATGCCCATATACAAACACTTCTTTGCAAGTAGCAGAACTTAGCTGTTGGCTCCAAATACTTTAGCATAATTAGAACGGTTTTAAACATCAGTTATGCCATGATTCCTAATCTTTCTGTGCAAACTGCAGGGTACTGCAAATCCAGTTCGTCTTCTCTCTAGCTGACCGTAGGTAGTACCATACCTGAACTCATCCGTTTGAATTCAGAAGTGTCTCTAATGTCTCTCCTTGAGCTCACATCATACACGATACCGCTGTTGTTGATGTATCACGTGTGCCAACATCTCAGCTTGTCTCTTTTGTCTGCTAGTTTTCTACTTTCCAACTCCAAGATTTTGCACACAATCAGAGAAAACACTGCTCTGTGCCATACATATATTACATTGCCTATATTGCCCTGAAAATTGATTATTCCTAATGAACCCTTCCATCATGCTCACTGGCTCCCTCAAAAGATTTCCAGTCAGAACTTCTCTCCACAACAGCTAAGCTGTTAATATACTAAATTTTATCAACTTTGTCTGATGCAGAAGTTGGACTTACACCGTTCCTTCCCTTCAGCCTGCAAGCACAAGTAAAACAAGTGTTTAAATCACAGCGCCAGAGAGAAGAATTTGCTGCTGGGCTTCAAGTTAGCTGATGTTNCCGTTCCTTCCCTTCAGCCTGCAAGCACAAGTAAAACAAGTGTTTAAATCACAGCGCCAGAGAGAAGAATTTTCTGCTGGGCTTCAAATTAGCTGATGTTGCACAACAGTACCTAACATAAGCAATAGGGCAACCGACAACTACTTTGGCAAAAAGGACTTGCAGCTATTATAAAATATCCAGATTCCTTAGAAGGAGAAGGGGAAATTCACTTGTCTTTTCCCTAAAATAGAATTCTTACTCTTCAGTTTGTTGTTTTCAGGGGCTTTTGTAAACAAATCTGCAATTCTGAATTTATGACAACTATATCCCAGTGCCCAAACAGATAGATTTGCATTGAAAATACATTTTGTGGATTGAGTTGCATGGAGACTCAGTGAATTGAAACTTTGCCTGAGATGACGTCAGCCAGTTGCGAATAGATTTGAGGTGTGCTGTCAGAACTGGGAGTACAGGCCAAAAGCTCTGGCTCCTTCTCTGGAAACCTAGACAGAAGGCAGTATTTCACTTGTAGGATGGAATACACAGAAAGGAAAATAATATACCTTTCCTCTGTGTAAGAAAGTAATGTTGATAGGTGACCAAATAGGTCAGGTCTTCAAATCACCGCAACAAGATTCAGAGTGGTTTATTGATTTTGTTTTTAAAATACAAGTATATATACTCTTTTTCAGTCATATTTTGTTCAATGAGCTTCAGAGAAGATATGCCGTATTTTGCAGATCTGCAAACTGAGAACATATGCTAGCATTATGCATAATGCAATAAAAAGAGAATGCCGCCCATTCAGCGGAACATCTCTTCCTGCAGATGTACACAGATGGAAGCAGCTGTTGCCACCAAGTATCTCAGACCCGAAACATATTTGAGAAACTCTGCTCCCTTCCCCAGGCAGCACATGCTCTTACGGACAGCAAAGCCAAATGGGGTAGAAAGTAAATGCAAGTTGTAAGGTGGTTTGTCATTCCCCCCCACCCTGTAACAAGCTAGGTAAAGATGCTCATGCAGCTTTGAGAAATTAAAAGACTAATACAAATACCACTGCCTCCTGTAATTAAGCTAAGCAGCAACACTGTAAGTGCACGCTTCCATTTTACAACACAGCACAAGCAAACACTAGGCTGATTGCACTAAACCACCAAAACATGCGATCTGCCCATCAAGTCGCTGTAAGAGTAGGCAAAAAAGTAGTGTCTGCAACACTGACTTGTACTGAAAAAATAAGGAGGTGGAAGGATGAGGTAATGGAAAGAGGGAAAGCAGTTTATCACTCAGCTCGCTCTCCCCTCGTAGAGGCCTTTGAGCACTCAGGAACAGCAGAGGACTATGTTCCTACTCATGACCTTTCTTTGAAAAAGTGCAGTACAGTTTCGAAAAGTAACAGAAAAGTCAGGGTGGAGGCAGAAATCTGGCATTCCAGCACTCCCACTCCCAGCTTAAAACTTCAAGGCAGGCCCATTGCTATTTCACAGTCTGCTGATTTGCTCTACTTTCCATGAATCAAGAATTCTTAAGAAATTTTAACTTAATCTCTGCTTAATGTCTCAGGTTAATAATGGTGAAATGTTGCTTCTGGAATCTTCAATGTCATCAATGGCAGTAGTGGACCATTGAAAGCGAAAGTTCAATAACAAAAAAAACCCCTAAATCTCCTTGCTCCAGAAGATGCGCCAGAAATCCTTTTTCTTGAGGGTTTTAGAGACAGGTTAGTTTGGTTTGCATTTTTAGACAGGTGTGCACCTACAGTAAGGGAAGTTACATGTAAATCAGTACAGAAATTACACACTTCTCTCCAACATTTATCAAGTTAGGAGAAACCATTAGCAATGTTAGCAAAGCATACTTATTCACGGATTAGAAAAGGCATTACTGCTTTCTGTAGCTCATAAAGTAATTTCTCTTGTAGAAACTAGCTACAATATTATACACTGCTGTATAAACAGTTGTAGGTATTTAGATTTCTGGCTGAAACATAGGAATGATTGTGCTGAATCAATCTGCAGGATAATGGATTTCTCAGTCTTCAAAAATGACAAAATACTTGATCCTTCAGAGAAAAGTATGACTGCCACAAGAAGGAAAATTCTATGGGGAACATTTTCCCTAGAAGTTATTTGAGCCATAAGCTTGTAATTATGAAAGGTTTTTTTACTGTTTGAGTAAAGTTTCACATTTGGAGTCCATGATATATTTTTAACGTAAGTTTCAGATATGGCAGAGGTCCTATCTCTCCAACATCAATTCTGCAACCATATAGCCAAATTTTCTGATTTCCAAACAAATTATGCCTCTTGTAATCCATCCTGTACTTCCAAGAACTGCAATTTTAGCATTACTGAAAAGTGAGTACATTTCTAGAAGTGATTAGTGTTGGACACCATTTTCCCTAACATAGTACTGCTTTGCCATTAAATGGTTAGAACTGCCATGGCATACACGAAGAACACATAGTGTATCAAAACAGACAGGTACAGACAATCACAGTCTCTGGGCAACCTGTTCCAGTATTTGATCACCCTCACAGTAAAATAATTCTTTTTCTTGTGTTTACGTGGAATATCTTGTATTTCAATTGGTACCCATTGCCTCTTGTCCTTTCACTGGACTGGGATGCAAACAGCAAGAGAGGCACAAATGAAAACTTCTACTCAGGAAGAGCCATAAAGCACAAGAAGCTGTCAGAACAGTGAAAGAAAAGACTTCTGATCTGTAGGTACTATTGTATTGTTTTGCTCAGAAATGCAGACAGTAAATATTTCTACTCTGCTATTCAGCCACTATCCCTTTAAAGACATCAACAGGGTAATGCAAATTTGGGAAGCAGAAAGCGCATACATACAAGTTTTATTTGCAAGTTTTACTCCATGTTCTGTCACCTAAAAAACCCATACGTTTTCCATTTCCATAGAGAAACTGTGCCAGTATCTTCACACTGACAGCTGTATTTTTCCTTTCAACAAATAAGTAAAGGTTTAATTCTAAATTTCAAGTGAACGTTCCTACAGTCACCTCCAGACTCCACTTATCTGAGCAACGAAGCAAATAGAAGACGGAATAAAAAAAATCCCAACTCAGCAAATCCGTGAATCACATGGAAATTATTCTGCTACCAAGGTTGTGATCAATGTTTAAGTCAGGCATTGATACAATCTTAAAGGTGCACTCTCATCCTCCACAGCTTGTACACAACTTCCATCCCACCCACCAATGTACAAGGACATTCATTATGTTTTCACCTCTGCAGTAGGATGCACTTACTTCTGCACTACACTTAAACTCATTCAGTTGTTCTACCTGCTTTGTAACACTCATTACCTGATCAGATATGACAATCATTAAAAGAAAAATAATTAAAAGATTCAGTAAAAAGAATCCTCATTTATTTAAATGCCTTTTAAATTTAATTCATTCAAATTTTCTGCTTCCAGTTCTTTAGAGATACTAAAGATGCATTTGATCAGCCTTTATTTAGAGAGTCAATTACTGTAGTGGTAAAATGCATCTTTAATGCAACAGCCACCTGAGATCTCTTCATTGTTGCTCTTGATTGATTCCTCAGGTCCTTCTCTTAAAGGAAAGTTTTGTCAGTGTTGCAGCATCTTTCTCTAAGTTCCTGCTTTTATTCTTCTCTGTCAGCACCAAGAAACCAATTCCCAATAACAATTTTCATCTAGCTCTCCCTAGTAAAACAACACTTGTCATTCTAGTATTTTCCAAGAAGGCAAGGGGAAAAAACCCCACCTATATCAAAAGGCATTGAAGTTACAGAAATTATTTATCTTGCAAAGAAAAGGAGTGTACCATACTAAAAACTAGTATGGACAATAACTGCAGAGAGAAGTTAGCCAGAATCAGGAATTTCTGTCCTCATTGTCTCAGAGTTAACAAGCCTCACATTCATGAGACCTGCATGCTATATTCCCACCTTATATTGTTTCCCCCTCGGCTGCCCACATCTCATGCGTATGTGTGCAGCACCTTCATTTTCTTCCCCACACCTCATGACCTATGAGCAAGATGCAGCTGGACGAAGTCACCAAGCATTCAGCATGTAGAAATCACAAAGCAGGAGAAAGAGGGCAAAGCCTTATTACAGCCAGATGTTGCTGCTCTTACTGGAGCTTCACGCTCGGGAGTCTCATTATGAAGAATATTGTTCCCATTTGCAGCCTAACAGTGGAGAGAAATACAACAGAAGTAAAGCAAATTGCCCACTCATGACAAGAGAACATTCAATAAAAATCTAAATTTGTCACCTCGATGTCTTTGAAATCAAACAGCCTTTAGAGTTCACTGCCACATGATGCTAAACATGGAATACAGCAAGATCAGGTGCACTGCAAATTTTTATGGTTGACAAGAACATTTAGCTGCTCATACTATTAATGCCAACAGAAAGACTGTTGGAAGAGAGATAAAAATCTGATGTTTCAGATGTTAAGCCTTTCGTGTCTCTGGCTCAAACCATAACAAACAACTTCACCCCCTCTAAGGTGGCAAGATTCCTTATCATAAAGATTGCAGCCCCATCCCTGGTGATTTTCACAGAAAATCACTCTCCTTCAGACCCCCTCACTCTAGGTTGTATTCCTCCCTGGTTAGCAAGCAAGCTGATTCAATGGTGGACCTGACACATGCCAGAGCTGGTGCAGAAACAAGGCTATCACACTGGCTTAGCTGTAGCGTGCAACTTCACTCCTAGAACAGAAAGCGTTTAACTGCTTGCTGAAACATTTGTCTTAATGCTGTCTGAAAATGACGTTTTAAAGGTGCGAGCCTCTCTTCATTTATTCTAAAGGGAGCCTGGATGAGTAGCCCTGACTAGGTCCTTAACCATTTAAACAGCTAAACTTACCCATTATGAGCTCTCTCCTAAACTATCAAGCCAAGACTGCCCCAGCAGACAGATTCTATCAACTAGCTACCGCAGCACTTCCCACAGTCCCTGAAACTTCTGGCAGCAGCTGACACCAGACATGATACAGTAAGGAGCCACATGAAACAAGTGAAATTCAACACAGCCATTTCTATATTCTTCAAACGCCTCTGTCAAGGACGTGTCTTATTTTCTCTCACTACTACTCCCCAGAAATCCCATCTACTTTCTTTGTTCTTCCTCAACTGCTTTTTCCCACTTTTTTTAATGGTGAACTCTCTCTTCCTGCTTATCCTGTTCCTCTATGCTTGCAAGAGCATCATTCTCCCTATACATACTAACAGGTCTTATTAAAGTCAGGACTTCACTTCTTTCAGCCTGCTCACTACTATTAATGCTCAGTCCTCTGCCATCTCTCTCTCACCTTTACTCAAACTACCAGAATATTAAAACAAACTAGTGAATAAATTGGTATAGCAAAAGGGCACTGAGCAGCTCTCCCCTTATTAATAAGCCTTTTCATGCCCTAGGGCAGATCTGATGTTTCTTTTCATGTTAGTACCAGCATCAAGTTAATATTTAATATATAAAATCAAGTAAACATCTCAATTGCAAAATCAGGATGAAACCCTCAGAAGCTACGCAGACTTTCATCCACTCTCAGATCACTGCTTCTTGCTTATGACAGGTAGATTTCCACAGGAACTGTTTTTGTCAGTCAGTTACAGCTGCATCACTGTGTAATTAAGGTTACACTATGCAGATGAACCCATCAAAATCCCCACCTGTTCAGACAGACAATTCAGTAATTCCATCTGAGCAGCATGGGGTTTTTTTTGCCAGAAGTGCTAGTACCCTTGCTGAAATCACTTACCAATTTCTAACAGCCTAAGTGAAGTTATCTGGTCTTTTTCTAATTGCTACTTAACCCCAAGTCTTCTACAAGAAAAAAAAATACAAACACCAAAACCTAAGATTAGTCGGGTGAAGACCACTATTGGCACTTACTGGCACTCTGTGTACTCAGGCTGAGCAGCAAGTGCAAGAATACAGTTTGAACACAACGAAGCCCTGGATATCCAGTCCCTGGCTCCTCGAGGCTCCCCTGATCACCCAGAAGATTTCAACAACTTCAGCAGGTTCTCCGTGAGACATTATTATGACTACAGCACGATACACAGCAAACGAGCCTCATCTTACAGCACTTTAATAGTCTCCAACTTCTTCCATGAATGTAAAGCTACGGATTATTTTATTTGTCAAAGACCAAGTCCACAGACTATTTTTTTACCAGTTTTTATTTTCATCCTTTCCCAAGACCAACTGAAATATTTTCCCCAAAAGTATTTTTAAAATTAGATCTTGTAAGCAACATATAAGGTCTTGCCCTTAGAAGCAGAATCTCATTTTGTGTAAGATATTAAAACCCATCTAAAAAGCACACCAATTCCTTGGGTAGTTGATTTGTTATTAATATAAGTAAAACAGCTCAAAATTGTATCTCCAAGTAACTGAAACAGTTCCACAACAAAGCGGCAATCTGTAGCACAGCATGAATATGTTACTGTCTCCTTTTAGCAGATAATTTCATTTAACCAGTGCAAATTTTACCGTAACTACCTTCCACTGCTTCTCCCCTCTCACAGTTTTCCTGTTCGGTAACACTCTGGAAACCCAACATCTTGCCTTGAAACAGCTTTGAAAAACTGGCCTATGGCCAACTTGCAACTGATACTACAGTTTAAATACCTTCCCAGCAAAGTTGCACAAACTTCAAAATACTCTGGGATCAGTCATTAAAATGTTTTTGTTTCAGTTACAAGACTAATGAAAACCAAATGTCTAAATTTATTTTAGCTAGCTTAATGGTCTAGGGACTTTGCTTAAGAGAAAGGTTTGAATCAACCCTCATTTACCCAACTGAATAGATTAGTCAGTACAACACCGTACAGAGATATGGATGATACTTTAAGAGGATTTAATTATAAGGGTGTTTCAGCCACAGATTTAATTAAGGAGGTCCAATTAATTGCCTCGATTTGATTCTTCTTCTCTAAAGTCTTCAATTACAACACACCCGAAACTATGCACTTTTAGCTGCAAGTTTACAAGGTTCAATTTGCAAACAGACTTAAGACCCAAAACTAATGCTACGCTACAGGATAAGCTATTGCAAACTGCATGTTTTTACTATCCAGATAAAGTATGCAGCAACAGATCCTGCCTGAAGTTTAAGCCTTTCCAAAGTAAACTTGTGAAAGATTTCACTGTCTTATGCGAGTGTATCTCTAAGTTAATACACATGCCACATTCAGGAAACATAGGAATATTCTGGGTGGGAATCATAGAATACTAAATGAAATGCTTCATACAAAAGCTGTCTTTCAGCTAGGAGTCGTGACATTCTGCTGCTGGTTTAATCCATACCCTCTACAATTAAGCCAGCAAATTCTATGCTGGTTTTGTACAGGCTTCGCAATCTATAACAAACTGATGTTTCAGCAACATTTTACCCGTAAATTCGTTTCAGAATGCTTTGTGCATACTTCCCCCACCCAGCAAAGAAAATCAAAGTTCTGCTAAAACAAAATCAGCTGACACAAATATCTACATTTTCAGTAACAACATTGTTGGCCATAATCTGTATCTCAAGATATTTAGAGCATGCACCACCTGTTTCCAACTAGCATTCAAACTGTTTAACCACACGATTAATGGCAGCTGCTAAAAAGTCTAAAATATCAGGGAAAAGAAATAAAAGCTTAACAACAGCTATATAGGATTGAGGCAAGCCAGAGTCCTTTGCTAAATATGAGTCATTATAACACATACAATACTCTAATAAGGTATATTCGCATTTCACAGCATTCTCTCCAAGACCATTACAACTCAAGAGCTAACAGTTTCTTTGTCTGCAGTAATTCCAGAGTCTGTGTGTAACAACTGTTCCTAGGACAGGAGAGTGAGCAAGTCGTCTGTGCACTTCCAGAGTTGTACATAATTAAGAAATCCCTAGCACAGACTTTCAGTACTCATCCCTATCACGCACATCCATTCTATTTAGTCACGAGCGTGTAACACAGAGCAAACCTGCTCGAGAGGTGATACCAACCGCACAAATTCCAAGCCAAAAAGAAAAGTTGATATTCGGTCATTTAAAAATCAATTGTTTATTCCCAAAGATGTGTAAACACTGATAAATAGCAAGAAATTAAAGGTTATAGATCACTGATCACCCAGGAAGTAGGCTTTGTAAATAAATTCAAATAAATGGCAATCTGTTTAGAAAGTGCAACGTTTACTTATCAACACTGACATTCTTGCCATGCTTTCAAAAGTATGTAGAACTCTCACTGTGTAGAAATCCTCCTTTCTAGCATATCAAGACACTGAAAAGAATAACTTTTTATATGCTTATTTCAGAGTTTCACAAAAACATCACATGCCTACAGTAATTCAATTAATTTTGAGTATTTAAGAGGCTCCTTTCACAAAAATTAGAATTTGAGTACTAAATAGCTAATAAATGTTTTCCTGTTAATACCAAAAGAAGGAGAAAGGAATAATACAGGGAAAAGGGATACTTCAGACTACTACTAATGTTTCACAAAAAACCACCACAACATAAAAGGCATCCAAGGCCTCATGTTTCTGCCTTGGTCACAACTTCGAGGTTTACAGACAACTGACATCACATCAAGAGCACCAGAAGCAAAGAATTCTCTCTCAAAGTTTCAGCTAAACTATCTCTAAAAGCAACAGCCAACATGATTAAGTAGTTCAGCTATTTAAATGGGAATGAAAGAGTATGGTAAAAATAATTTCTTATTCCTCCTCCTTTCATAAATCCACACACTGCTCTTGACCACTTTGAGAGAAGACATGTTTAGCCACATAAGTAAAACAACTATATAAGAGAGAAAAGACTGAGCAGTATGAATTCAACCACACCCATCAAGAAACTATAAAAATACCATTTCTCAGTATGAATTTTCTCAAAACCTGTCAGCCTTACAGAACAGTCACATAAATAACTCTAGCTAGCAAAGAGGTCCTCTTTTGGAATTTCAAACAGATAGAAGAATGCCTTTATTCTTAAACTGAGCATACCTATCTATCTTAATTTAACTCAGGCATTCACCACAGAAGATTAATAAAGAGCATGTGAATGAAACAAGCAACACCCTCAGAGATCAAGAATAACAAACCTCTGCAACAACGCGGTTGTAGAGAAGTTCGCCCTATGAATTACTGTTTGCACAAAGCAGCATAGAAGTGCAAATCTCTCAAAGAGACTCCCGCATCCCATCTGCACACAGAGGAACTAAGTTCTAAACCTAACCTATGGTTTGGGACAAACGTCTCAAAAGAGAATCTACTGAACAGGAATACACGTTCATTCCTCTCTCATAGGAAAATAATCACATCAAAAGCAGATTCTGGAAAAACAACAATACTGAAGAATAAAGTCTCAAATTCAGAATATTAAGACTTATTTTAATGGCACGTAGAACAAGCTTCAATTTTTGACATGAGATAGCGAATCTTTTATGTGAACACACTGTGAGGAAAACACAGATAAATACTAAGTCTTCCCCAAGCACCGCAGAACCTAATACTTTTCATAGATTGAGCGTTCTCACTTCAGTGCCGCATCTACTTGGCTATTTAGTTCAAAACGTACCTCGTATCACACGAGCTGTTCCAGAACAGTGATACGGAGGCAAGTATACCTTAGGAAGAAGGTAGCTGCTCAGCTTCCTTCATACTGACACACTCACAGGAACAGTCATCCCTTTTGGAATAAGAGAATGACATTCTGAGTTGGTATCTCACTTCCCTGCCCACCCACCACCACCCAACACTCTGCATCTGAGGAGTTTTCTCACTGAGCATTAAGGATTAATCTGAAAACATTTAACAGAGATTGCTCCGTGAATATTTAGAATCTTGATGGCTGGTAGTGTCAGCTTTGGAAGCTAGATGTCTGGTCAGGCCAAGAGGATTGACGGAAAATGAGGTAATTCAGCAGATGTATATAGCTCTTTGCATTTTCTTCCTGTCATGAGCCCAAGCAGCTTTTCTGCCTACAGCACAATTTCCAAGTATGGAAAACAGACATATGGAATAATTAGGAAAAAATACAAGGTGGCTTTTACCTAGAAGCCTACTTGGAAGGTAGGCTTGAACCACCATAAAAGCAGACTAACCCAGGAGTGTTTGGTCACTGGTGATTACCAGCGGACAGGCATTTTGGTATTAAGACAACACCTACTATAATGAAATAATCACAGACTGCAAAAGGCATTCATCCCCAAGCACTGTCATTTTGTAACATCATGCTGAATTTGCAAACTTATGGTATATAGGCTATAATAGAGTCAGCAAGGGGAGCCATTAGGCCTCAAAACCTGAAGCTAGAAATGTTTCTCAGCAATCCCAGTGACTATTCTCGCAACTTCATTTAACCACAGACATGTGATACTTGCCTCTTCAAATCCACGCCCACTTTGTTCCCAAATAACGTGAACTTGTGCCAAAGAAAACCAGACCACAGTTTACCTCACTGTTCTGTGACGCAAAGGTTCCCTACCTTGACACACGCTCATGACTAGATGTTTGGCTATGAGGAAGGACCCAACTAAACTGTATCTCCAAACAGGTGCAGAAAGTACAGAATATGCGTTTCAGATTCTGAATGGAAAACGAAGATGTTTTAACAGTGGCGGCTGCTAAGTGGTATTTATCTTGCATAAATCACTTGAGATTTTTTGCACTACATCTACAAAAGCCATGAAAGAGCTCTTCTATTAAACAGGCATGGTTTATAACACATCTATCTCCGTACCTGTCACTTCACAGAGATACCTCTCTGGCTATCACTATGGATACCAAACCCATAGAACATCTTGTTACCTCCGTTTGGAAACTCAGCTCAGATGTACTACACTAAAATTAGCACACTGAGGGTACTTTATTTACACATTTTAAAATACACAAGACGCTCTTTTATAGAGACATTTCAGGTTTGTGGAACACACAAGGTATAAGACTGTCACACTTTTGCCAAAATACCTTTAATAAGCTTTACATGTGAGAGAACTTTAAAACAAGGTTGACAGTAGAGCTAGTATGGGAAGTGATTGGTACACCGCACTGTGCTACACAGGAAGAAGATCTTCTGATAGAAGACCATGCCCAGGCTTCTCCCCCCACTCAAGAAGTTGCCTTTGATTATGAAGTGGAAGGGGACAGAGCCTTTGTGGTTCTGGAGTTCCAGAATTAAGTGTATCTCAGCATGTACCCAAGGCTCAATTCTACCAACAAAACTGCTGCTAATTCCTTCATTAGCCCCATTAAAAGCGGTCATCTATCTTCTACGGAGCTGCTTCTGTAATAGGTATTTTTCTTCCTTATTCATCTTTCACTTTTCACACAAGGACATTCACCTTTTCACTCTTTTCCACTATCTTGCCTCTTGACTTTCGGCTTATTTGACCAAAACACATGTCCTGCAGCAGTTGTTCACCTTGTTCTAAAGGACTGCACGCCTTAGAATGAGACACAAGCATTATTTTGTCTACTTTATCTTCACTACAACAAAGACAGGGTTCATTTTCTTCAGCTTTGAAACATGCCTGCCCATTCCAGTGTGATATGGGAAAGGAGTAAGTTAATGTTTGACTTCTGTTTTAATGGTATACTTTTTCTAGTGGTTACTTAAGAGCAGCCTGGTGTGCTGTGCAAGTAGTTTTGCAAGGGCTTGAAAGTCAGCAGTCCATATTTCTGAATCAAGATTTGATGAGTAACAAACACATTCATCTTTGTGATCCTTATTTTGGAAGAGGAGAAAAGTAAATGAGTAGTTAGGAAGGAGCAAAGCAGATGGTTTAGAAGGCGGGGAACTGAACAGAAACATACTTCAAGTGTTGTATTATGTAAGTAGCCTCTCCTGGGCATTTAATGTATGCATCCAGGAGTTTTATGGTTTAATTTCCTTGTTACACCAGCTCTTAGCCAGACAAAATTCACCACCTGCTTTCCCCAGATCATGGGAAGTCTACTGCCTTTTCTTGCTTTATGAAGACTCACGAAATACAGCAGGTTTTGCAGTGGCAATGCTGCATTCCTCTGTTCCTGGGCACTGCAATAACGCATATACATTGTCCACCTATTTAAATGCTGGTTGACAGGACTCCAAAGTACTGCAGGGCACACAAAATCAACAGGCTCGTTTTACTGCAGAGGACAAAAAGCAACCTGAACAACTGACAAACTAGTGCAAAGTAAAGACATACACATTAACATCTCTGTGTTAACTCATTCCAAAGTGAACTTAATCCATTTTCAAAGCAGACAGTAGAATTTAGGTTCACTGGCCAGTTAACTTTCAATGAGAACAGCATCATTTAGATGCAGAACATTCATTTGAAAATAGCTAGCATGAACCCTCTCTACCTCAATTCCTCTGTAAACAAACATTAAGAACCTGACATATCCATGGCAACTTGTGCTGTGGAAACCAGAATTCAACATAACCTTTTAAAAAATGATGCTAGTTCTTCCACAAAGAATTCACTGCAGGAACTATAAACCCTGTAGGGTGACACTGTAATAATAAATGTAAATGTAAACGTCAGTGGGTGCCTTGCTTAAAACCCACACCTGCAGAAAGAAGCCTGCAGGGATTTCAGTCTGATGCTACCAGTTTTAAAAAGAGTATTTCATTGCCCTAAAGAACCCCCACACCCTCTCACTCTTCAACACTACTGGTTTGTCTTAACGAGAATGACATCATACTAGCACGGCCCCCAGCCTCTTCAAGAACTTTAATTTTTTAAAAAGAAATCCATAGGACAGTGGTATTGCTATAACAATGCTAAAAGTCAAATCAGTTTATACTGATGCAGTCTCCTGTCTCAGAAAGCTAGGTAGTAAACAGTACTGGGATGGTAATAAAATTTAAATTCTGCAAGCTTTCTGTGCCCTTATAAATCATTAATGGATCCAAACAACTATATCATACATCTGAAATCTTCGAGAAAGGAGCTCTCGTCAACAGTAGTAGGGAAGAAAAAAGCAAATGGAGAAAACAAGAGGTTGCATTTTCCACACACAAACACTAGGGAAAACACCACAATAAATTCTACTGTAATAGGTATTTTTAACCTACCAAAACTTTAAATGGTTGTTCTTTAACCTCAAGATACAGCAGCAGAAGTCAAACACAACCTAAGAATCCATGAATGAAAACCTTGGATTTACATACTGACCTTTAATGCAGAAAGAGATACGTGCCAGAGAATTTTCATCTCTGTAGCTACAGACAAAAATTAATCCTTACAGCATTATGCTCTGCATGTGGAAAACAGGGCCAGGAATTAAACATGCCCTTCAGCAAATCATAATTCAACATCACATCTAAGATTAAGATGCTAACAGAACCGTCTCCCAGGCCCCAGCTCCTGCTACCAGACTACACCGTCTCTCACTCATGCATCTTAATTGCCAGTTTTAGGAAAAAGGGCATGCGAGATAAGAGGCTGTTATCTGCTAATCAGGGACTGTTTTATTTTATATCTTAATTCTACCTCAGAATAATGAGCAAAACAGTCTAAAAAAATCTCAGAATCTGATATCAAACTTCCCATGGGGTTTGAAGAGTCTAATTTCTCCCTTGCCCCCAAAGCAATTTTATATGAAATTGGGGAAGAAAGATGTTTCTGGAGTTCTGTAGCCACCAGTATACACTTAGTATATCCATTGGAAGATATTTACAATCATGAAATGGAAGTGAGCCAGAAGATTTATAGCAGTATTTCCCCTCCTCTCCCAACAACGCAATATTACTTTTCTTTAAAGAGGACAGAGTGGAAATGAGGGAGTACAGATGTGCAATTTTGACAGCAAGACCCGTTAGCACAAAACGAGAAAGTAATTAACATGGGCCCAGTGTTATTAACCACTTTGATACCTTTTTAATTTGTATGCCCCTGATTTCTACAAATCCTTCAGCGATTTTCTAATACTATAAAATAGTGGTTGGAAAGGAGCTCAATAAATCAGCTAGTACACCCTTCTCAAGGCCGGAGGAGAAAAGCACAGCCTAGACATAGTTAATCAGCGCCTTACAAAGCACTCTAAAAATGGAAATACCACAGTCTTTCCAAGCAATCTGTTCCAGCAGTTCGCTTCTTTTTTCCTAGTGTCCACTTAGACCATCCTTGTTGCGGTTTAAGCACACTACCAGTGGTTCTGTCATCAGAGTGGCTAGAGTGAAAAATGCTCTCTTCTCATCCTGTTTGTATCTCACCTGAACGCAACTTTTCCTTCTCCCTGTATTCTTCTGCTCTTTAAGGGAAACAGTTCTAAGTCTTCCGTGAATAAAATAATTACGTTTTCAAGACTTTGTTCTCTTTACTTTCCTCTGTACTCTCTTGAAATATTCCAGCTTTTACTGAGGTGAAATGCCTAAGCCTACAATGTAGGGGTGATGTGTGATTTACAGGAAGTTATCCTGCTTATGTATCACAGTACATCTGGCTTGTTTGCAACACCTACGTTAACAGAATCACATCCAGTTTGTTAACTGCAACTTCCCCAGATCCTTTGCACAAAACTCATTCTACTCCCCCATTGTCTACTTGTACAGAGGTAACCGATAAATAGAGAACCTTGAGTCTTGTCCTTATCCAAGAGGCACATTTCTCCCCAGATTGCTTCCCTCCTTTCTACAAATAATTCTGAATCCTAACCACATTTTTCAATGCACTTGCAGCAATTCCTGGCTCGGTACCATCTGCTGCTAATATTGCACAGCCTTAATGTTTTATTTAAGTCAAAATTAGTGACAGAACCCTGCAGAGACCATTCAGTCTAGACCTCTTCTGGTATGACAGTGATTCACAGAACCGTTTTAAGGTTTTTCACCAACTTTACAGTATTTAGAGAAACATTTCCTTGCTTTTCATACGGACAGAATCATTAGATTATTACCTCATTAAACTAAGAACATATCTGTTCCTCTCAAACAAGACCGGATACCATGAGATCATGAGATTTGACTGCTTGTGAATTTTGTTTTGAAAAAAATCCACATTTGTGTTTATTTAACACCTTTGTACTTTTTCCTTGAAGAGTTTACCAAATAGTTCATAATTGTTTCAATGTTTTTGCAAGTGGTCTCCAGTTCTCTAGTGGTTCTTTTCCAGCTGCTGCTCTTAGATGCAGGTACTGGCTTGGCTTCTCTCCCTCTTTAAAGAGCTTTATCTGTATACATGGAAACTGATAATGGTTCTGGGACCAGTAACCAGCAAAATAACCTTGTTTGAATTTTGCCTGCTTTTCAAATTAGCGCTTTCCTAAGTGTTCTTCATTATTTTCCTTATGTAAGGAAAGTTCCTACACTTCTGTTTCTGGGGTCAAGTATATTTGAGGCTTATCCTGCAATAAAGATAAACCTGAAGCAACAAGTGCACTAAACATACAGTTTTCTCAGCATCATGTCACATTTCTTTACTCAGTAGCAGGCCAATCCCTTATTCTTCTTATCATCACAAACTGTTCTAGAAGCATGCTATCTTAATTGCAGGAAGCGTAAGAGGATGTCCATAGTACCAAACATGCCTGAAGACATACAGAGAAAGAGCTGGCCCTGTAGAAAAACCTCTCTGGAGACAGGAACACACTAAAGTAAACAGTTTGCTTATATATTTTGTATAATGTCTTTGTATCATGCATTGCTATTATTTAACTGTATTTACCTTTTAATCTTTATTCTCAAATTGTTTAGCAGAACTGTGTCTCGGTGTCAGAACTCTCAACCAACATGTGCTCTGAACCAAATTTATAGAAAGAAATCCATACTTTAATGAAAGTATGAAATCAGTAATTTTAAATATTTTTCTGAAGAAAGGTTCATCCAAACTTCTTCCAAAAAGGTTGCAACCAATTGATTTCTTAGAATATTTTCACAACTCAGCTTTTTTTTTAGTTGTCTACACACTAATTTAGTAAACACCCACCAGCATCTCACATTCAAGTTACCAAGTTTGGTAAACTGGGAAAACGAAGTCTTACGTTACAGACAGAAACAATCTAACTGATCACCAAATACCTCACTAGTGCCAAATGAGGTCTCTTGCCTGCTGTTCCGGTTGAGCTGTACCAATCACGCTGATCTGCATCTGACCATGCATTGAGCTCATTCAACTTGCTAACCAGAAAGCTAACCTAAGCAAGTAGTTTTCTGCTGGCTTAGAAAATTGTATAGTCTAATGCCATAAACACATAAGCAGAAATCAAGACCGTGTCACTGGGCTTGCGTGCCGTAGTAAGTAGTTCCAATTTGTATTTGCCAACAAGTGCTGCCATCCCAACCTAGAATATTACTCACAGTAAGTGCACAGCTGCTACACGTGGCAGACACTTCTATAACTAAAACTACTTGATATTGTTAATTATAGACAGACTCTCAGGAAGCTAGTCTATACAAGTCTAAAGTCACTGAAAGAAGGTCACTGTGAGAAAGAAAAATTTAAGCAGTGGAACAAAATTACTGCATCAGTTCCCACCACCCCCACCTGCCCTTCTCCATGCAACAACTGCCAAGTTCTTGGTTTTGCCCGTGTTTTTACTATTCTTACACTCAACAGTAAATCATGGAAGACTACCCAGAAGCAGATCACGCATAAGAGAGAACTACATTTTAAGAACAACCAAAATACTTACTCTGTTTAATCTTTTCACTTCCTGTATTTCTGTTTTCTACTCTGCCCCAGTCATTCTGCTTAAGAGGTGTAATACAGTGGAGAAAAATCCTAACAGAAATATGAATACAAGTGACCAGTAAAGGCAAACAAGATACCACACGACATCCTCTTAACAGGGTTGAAGAAAGAGCTGGCATTAAGCATTATAGAGCAAAGCAGTGTAATCACTTTGGGATATCATTCAGACCCACCACTACTAGTTCACTAAATTTTAACTTGGAACCTCTGACACTAAGGCAGGGACCACCAGACTCTTCCATGAAACAGAGAGTGCAGTACTGAAAGGTAGGGTAAACAAGAGGGAGCTTTATTACTGTTAGACCTTGAAAGTAGCAAGAAGCCTTAGTGTCTTATAATCCCATTATTACAGCTTTAGTTTGTGGATTTTACAGATTTAGCAGCCTAAGTTCTAAATGCAGCAAGGAACTCTGAACAGTATGTTCAAATCACCTTTAGGGGTTAGAGGAAAAGATACCAATTTAAGAAAAAACAAAAACACATTTGGCAAAAGCAAACAGATGCTAGTTTCTCCTGCCTAGACAGTAAAGAAGATTAGAAATTCATGTATTTCTGGAAGCTAATAACCTCTTTATTGTATGTTATTGGTAAAGCCATGACAAAGAGAAGTTAGAGAGCTTTGCAAAGTCACAGATTTTTTAAAAGCTAAAAAGCCCCCCTCCTCATTCATCCATCACCCATCATTGATCAAAATCTGTTTGTAAAGAAACCATTTTTAAAAGCTCTCAATTTCCCCAGAAAGCAGTTTGGTTTGTCGAACTCCACCATATACAAGGCAACAACAAACAGCCATGTGACCCTCTCATGGAAAGGCCGTGGAAAAAAAAAAATCTGTCTGGAGTTTACATTGGCCAGGCAAATCAATATACTTAGTCATAACTCAACAGCACTACTTACAAAGCAAGTAATTGTTTTCCCACTGATGCCATCTCTACTATTTTTTAACAGAGAACAAGCTGCCAAAGTACTGAGTTTGCAGTGGATCTTAAACTGGCTTTGCTTGACTACATGTCAAGCACAGAAAAAGTTTACTGATAGACCCTTGAACAGCTACACTTAAAAACAGCCCCTTACAGTTCGCAGTCAATCATAACACTACTTTCTTCAGCTGTCTTAATGTATAAACATTATTACACAATGATACATTTACAAATAATATACTCCAAAACCCTTGATAAGAATCTTGCTTTTTCATTTCATAAAGTTTCATTCTCAAAGACAATACATTATGACTAACTTGGGCCCCCCAAAAAATCTAGGACTATTCAAGATCTCAGACTTCACTGTCACACAAGTAAGTTCTAAACTATATTAACAATTTTATTTTTAGTTTTAACAATTATTTTGGGTTTAATTTCATTATGCTTTTATAAAGGTATCAGCATGACATACACTTCACATGATTTATCTTCAAAGGGTTAAGATTAAGTTACTGAATTCTTGCAATACCTGCTTTATTTTTTTTAAGGTATTAAAGAAGCTAGCAACAATAAGTGAGAACATGTGTTTAAGACTAGGGTAAAGTTTATTCCAAGAGGCAAAAATTCCCTTCAGCTTTATATAATTATTTTGGACAGCATACGTAGTAAAGAAAATATTTTAACTTACTTACATATGCAAACTATGTGGCATAGTACTCTGTAATTTTCTAAGCCCAAAACATTTTAACTGCAGCAATCTTCAATTAATTACTCAGTTCTCAAAATCCCCCTCTTCCTTACTCCCACCCAAAGATCTCATCATCCAGTTTTTATGCAGCTTCAAGAACTGCTGCCCAACAAGGGTGTTTCAATATTAAATATTTTACCATTAGAAATGGATCCTATCAGCTGTATTGCTGAGCAGAGCAACTACTTTCAGCAAACAAAGGGAGAAAATTCCTAAGAAAGTCTTAAGTTCTCATCAAGTCTAGAAGCATCTTCAGTCCAAGTCTATAGGTACCAAGCACCCACCGTGTCTTACAACCAACAGGGAAGTGCAACCTTGGAAGGCCACAGATGAGGCTTCACCAAAAAAGCCAACAAAGCCAAACCCCAAAAACCCCAGCTTTAATTCCAACACTGCGCTGAAGCACAAGCGTAATCTGAGCTGCATCATTCCAGTCACATTCCAGGCAGAATGGATTTTGTGTTTACAAAATGTGTCTTCTCGAATCTCACTACTGATGCTTCATCCTGTGTATAACTATTTAATCACAGACAAGCACTTCAGGAAAAGCAGCTTGAACACGTATCAGTGGCAAATGCATCTTCCCTAAGCTAACACACAGAAAAACTGTTATGTTACACATATAATTAAATATGACATTGGTAAAGAAGCCTTAAAGAGATGGGGCATCGAAAGAACCGATTTCTTAAGGTAGTCATTTTGTGTGAAATATTTTTAAAGCATGCTCATTGATCAGACAGGTATGAGCCACAGGAAGATGATGATGCTGTACTTAAACATTCAGACCGGAAACAATGCTCATTGATACTCTCTTCAAACACTTGTGAGAACAGCAAACGCGATACTCTTCAAATGCAAGCCACAAGCACAGTATTAGCTGTGGCAATAAATCTTCCTGCCTTTGAGATTCCTCCTTGGTACAACTCCAGCAGGCATGTCTTATCACATGCAAGGAAGGCAATGGTATAGAGAAATACCAGGAAGTCTAAAACAAGGCTGTTCACAGCCCTTGACCAACCTTGGTTACATAAAGACAGAAGATAAAGAATTAAAGCTCTGGGGGCAGGGGGGGCAAGACTCTTGTCAACCCAAAAATAACAATAGTTTCATTTCTATACACTATGGCTCTGCACAAGAAAGCGCTATTGCTGAGCATGCACACTTCACCCAGGAATGTAAGTGTTTTCAGATGACAACAGAAACATTTCCTCCTATTAAAGCCAGAGCTATCTCCTCCCCATTTTATCTGCATGTCAAGTTCATTAACAAGAAGAGACTATACAAGACTAAAACAAAGTATCCATCTGCTAATAGTTGTGGCTTAATTTAGTCATTTTTACTAATTTGTGCTACATAGCACAAGAGTTATGTTGTGCTATAGACAGCACAAGAATGGTTTTATCATGCTGCATTTGTCTGTTTCTAGAAAAACAATGCTATAGACTAAGATACACAGCAAGGTCTTTCTTCAGCGGCTCGAATGCAGAAAGCTAACATTATTTCCACTCATAGGCTGACTACAGCAAGCCACCAGAAAGCAAGTTTTTCACCTCTACCATAGAGGATAAAGATGGGCAGAGGAGTAAGAACAGGGAGGGCAGACAGAGCGTTTCATTCACAGCTTCTTGAAGCTGAGCACACTGTGACTAGCACTCCAGGCTCTGCACCACGGAGGACACCCAGCATGGCACCCGACCATGTCCCTCTTCAGGGTAACAATACAGCTTCTCTCATTTTATGCCACGTGCCTTAAGCTGTCTCCATACCACAAAAGTCCCTCAGTTCCTCACCTCAGCACTTAAGCTTCCCCTTGCAGGGACAGGCTCCGCATGTCTCTATTCTCATCTCCATCCACACGCTCCGAGACCACGCACCTTACAGTCACCAGTTCTTCTGGTGCCTGTCACTCCTTCCAGATGTATTTCTACGTAATTTCAAGTGGCACTTTCCTGCCTATATACCAACCAGTTCCTCCTTATGTCTCTCCTCAAAGCTACCTTCCCTCCCCAGAAAATTTCATTCTTGCAAGGTCTGTGCTACCCTACATCACCACTAGCAATCTTTAGTCTCCTGTCACCCCTGGCTTCAGCCCACTCCACCTCCCAACACCTCTTTCCTTGCTTTTCTTTGTCCCACTCACCTGGCCTGACTACTTTCACTTTCAAGATCTTTTCCTTCCCAGTTTACCATCTGACATCAGTTCTCCTTTCCCAGCCAGTTTTATTTCTGTTAATATTGCATGCTGGAGAATCTCCTGCAGAGCAATTTAAACTGCTATTAGTAAGCAGAGAGTAAAGGTCAGCTTAAAAAAAAAAGAAAACTACCTTTCACCTTTATAAAATTGCTTCACACACAGCTCAGGGCTTCCCAACCAAGGAATCCTCTCTGTTATTCTAGCTTTCACCAACTCAGCTGGACTGCGCTCCTTGATGCCCAGAACATTTCTCAAAAGCTCTTGACTTGTTGGATTTGGTGTTCCAAAAATTATGCGACAGATGAAATTCTCTGACACAAGCCTCAAAAATCAGAATTCAGATAGAAATTTCATGTGGCTGTTCTACTAATGTCAAGACACACGTAACAACAGCATTTGTGTATCACACCTCAAGAAGAGATCCCTTAAAAGGGTAAATTACTGTAACAGGGGTCTCATTTTTACAGTAAACCTAGAAAGTATTTTGTTTACAGCAAAACATTAATCTATTAATAGTATGTGTATTAAAAAATTCAGTGTCAAACAAGCAATAGTTACAAGTTTTGACTATTATAGCACTAGTCTCAATGAACGTATGATTTAGTGGCTACAATCTACTTGGACACCAAAGTGAAAGCAACCTGTTTTTTCTCTTTTGTGATTTGTTTTTAATATAAGAACATTTTCACACCTTCCCATAGTGTTTAATTTTTGCTGCACTTTACACCAAAGCCCAGCTGACTTTGTAAAAACTGCTCAGAGGAAGTCACGCCAAACTCAGAAATACCATATGGTCGCTGAACAAGAAAATAGCCATGGATACCAAACCAAATTAATGCCATTGAACACTTTAAAAAGAGATAGTTGTAGGCTTGCTAATTATCTGAGGTGCTTATTATGTATTTCAAAGTTTGAAAGTAATTCTATACTTCTATCAAAGCTAGTAAATCAATCACCTCTGTTAAAGGCTTAGAGGAAAAGTACAGCTTACTGCTCAGACCTATGGTCAACATATGAGAAACATTACTATGAAAGCCATTTAAAAAGCCTCCTCATGGGAAAGGGTAACATTATGAGAACTAAGTGTTTTCACATGTTCTTTCCACCTTTGTTCTTTTATAGTCTTATTTTTCACCTCTTCCACGGCAAGACTTTTTTGGAGGCTACTAATCTGAATTCCATCTCTTTCTTCTCAAGGCCCCTTGGGACCTCTCTCCCCCATCAAGGTCTTGTTCCTGCTACAGTAATTCTCAGATCAGTCAAAAATAGCTTCACATGGCATTCTCCAACAGAGTTGGGAATCTGCAATAGTAGCAGATTTGGAAAGGAGTGAGGAAAAAAACCAAAACATTTGAAGAGAAAAAATTTACTTTGTCAGCAACATTGTAAGCCTGTCTGCTAAGAGACAAGCTTCACCCCAAAGCTGTGCCTCTCACGAATTACTGAGCGGGAGAAGGCAATCAAACTGAAGCAGAGGTACTGCTCTATACACAGGAAAGCCCAGCCACACAGACGCCTCTCTCCCAGATTCCATGAAGGCAGTCACCACTGTGGCCTTACACACTGCATTACACAGCCTGCAAACCACCTTAACTCCGCTACAATGAGTTCAAAAACAGGTTAGAAAAAATGGAAACAGCAATCCTTGCATTTTATTCTCTACTTATAGACAATGCCCTCTAAAAGGGGAATAAAACCCTCCTGAGTTACGTGACAGCCTCAAATCCTAATGCAGTCTTCCATGTTTTGCACTACTATAGTATCAGGTCCCAATTTCAACACCCATCTGATTTTAACTGACATTCACATTTAAGCTCCTAATCTCAAAATAACTGTGTCCTCAAACTAGGCTATTATATTACTACAGGATATTACTCACTTTGCTGTAAAGAAGTAAATAAATCTTTCTGCAGAATTCAATTTTCCTTTCTATTTAATAACTTCCAAAATATCTTATACTAGAGTCATGGTGTAGTTCAACCATTCTATTCCTAAATAGAACATTAGTGTCAAAGGCTGTTGTGTTTTGTAACTTTAAGCTTAACATCTAAAGATAATTACTTAAGAAAAAAAAGCCCCTGAATGTTTGTTTTCCTCTTTAATTTGTATCTCAGTTCACTTGTACATTCAGCAGTCAGCACAGACACATCCCAATACTAGTTGCAGTTTCTGGAAGCTACTGGAAAAACTAAAGCAGCACAAGTTCCATTTATTTTACATTCAGAGTAAAGTGTAAATACATGTAAAATACATACAACTTCTGAATGCTATAAACATTATAACATACTGTGAATGTTTATAAGCATTATTACTTGTTAGAGTCAACAACTTAGTGATTACAAACTTAAGCATTTGCCACAAGAGTCTATAAATGCTGATGTTTTAAGTATTTATATTTTCCTAATACACATATCCCCCACTCCAAAGACTATTAATCTCCCCACTTGGCTGTTTCACACCACATCTCTTCCACCTGCATCACTGCAGGCTGTTTTCTTCATGATCTTATCCCTTTGCCCAGTTAAGAAATCCCACATTCCTCCCAGTCCCCATCTGTCCCAGAAGGGTGCTTTCTGGCACCTTTATTCTCCTGCAATTCCACCAGTCAACACCTTTAAAGTTGAGCACATTTATAAGCCCACTGACAATTTGGATGCCTAAGTGTTAATATTTTACAGGTTTGTCTAAGCCAGATCCTCTATGACAAGCTACTTGCAATTCTGATCAGACAGTTTTTGTTCATTTAAAATACAGGCTACAGACACACTTTTGAGTAACTACAGCTCTTCATCGCTCTCCTTAAAAGAGCTGGCTCTCATTTGCTGACATAGAAAGTGAACTATCAACCATTCTGCAAAATCGTATTTTTCAATCTTATCCAGAGGCCAAAAAAACAGACGGAGTGTCCTGTTGCCTTCCTCACAGAAGAGTTTTCCATTAAGCTTGTAATATTTTCTCCTTCCATACTAGGAGAAGGATGGGAAGCACCACGTGAGCTGCCCTCCATGCGGGAGCTCACCCATTCTGTAACTGAAGTACAGCGACAATTAGTTGCAGTAGTTGCAGATGGCATGACTGGCAACACGGTAACTGGTTACTTGCACTGAATCCAGAAACTAAAGAGGCTTGTGTACTACTCATCGTGTACATACCTCTGGACAGACCTCAGGCCTTAATGGTCTCTCCAATACATCTCCAGAGTTTGCCGCCACCACCACTGGAAGCAAGCCTTAAGCAGCTTATCAGAATAGCAGCTGCATAGACGGATGTCAGGGGTTACTGTACCTTAATTTCCCCAAGCCAAAGGGTGCCACACATGTAGTGCCCTTTAGAAACCACTGCCTGTAGACTTGATGTTCTCAGAGTCTTTGCTCCTAACAAACTTGGCAACTACGAGCAGCGTATGTTGGAACAAAGACCAAAAGCACAGGAACGTCTGATAACATTTCAGTCTATAATGAATGAAAAAAGTTAGGTGCCTGACCACCTTTAAAAAAAAAAACCCAAAACAGGCCCCAGCTCCCACTAAAATAAACACACAAATTCAGAAGTGGATGTAAAAAAAGCAGTTCTTTTTTTACATAAGGTTTTAAAACACAGCTCAGAAGACGCAAGGGCATCGCTGGCTGCCCAGCGGCTGGGAGGGCAGCCACAACCGCCCGCAGACCTCGGCCCTAAGGAGAGCTCTCCCTCCCCCGCTGAGGAGACGCCGCCATCCCGCGGGTCCGCGGCCCCGGGGCGCGCCTCCGCAGCGGCGGAGGGCCCGCCCTCAGGAGCACTACACCCGAGACTAGGGGGTTACTCTCCCCGCTGCGGCCGCCGGCGGCGCACGGGGCCACCGCCGCCTCCCTCCAGCCGCCGGCCCGACCTACTCCCACTCCGCAGCGCTGGCGAGGGGAGCAGCCCACCGCACGGAGACCGGGCGAGGGACCCCAGAGGCTGGAGGCGGAGGGGGGAGCCGTCTCGGCGACGAGCCTGGCGGACAAGAGACAGGAGCGCTGCCTGCCGCCTCCCGGGGCGCCACCGCCGCCCGCGCCGGGCTGTCGGGTGCCCGCCGGAG
>VZSC01011571.1:89717-99739 GCA_013398225.1 Steatornis caripensis | reverse complement strand
CAGATGTGGCCTCACCAGGGCAGAGTACAGGGGGAGGATCACCTCCCTCGACCTGCTGGCCACACTCTTCTTAATGCACCCCAGGATGCCATTGGCCTTCCTGGCCGCAAGGGCACATGGTGCTGGCTCATGGTGAGCCTGTTGTCCACCAGCACTCCCAGGTCCTTCTCCGCAGAGCTGCTCTCCAGCAAGTCAACCCCCAGCCTGTACTGGCACATGGGGTTGTTCCTCCCCTCACCCTGCTTCATTTTCAGCTCTCCCGAAATGGAGTAGCCATCCAGATCAGAGCCCAATCAAAATTTCACTTGCAAAGTAAAATTGCGAGGCTTTGAGTGAGAAGTCTCTCAATCCATCTACAAAAATGAGCAAGGTTGGTTTTGAAACAAGGAAGAGAAAAAAAATGAGGGTTTATCCAGAGATCATCTGTGTTGGGTTTCTTACCTTTTCTCCCTTGATGTCTTTCTTTACAGCGACTTCTAGTTCTTATTCTCAACCCCAGTCCATGATCAGCAGTTAAATAGTTCATAACCATTGAAACACCTTTGTCTGTCTTTTACTATTAACACATAAACTTACTTAAGAGACAAACACAAGGGACTGTGTCCAATTCTGGGCTCCCAATTTAAGAAAGACGGGGAACTACTGGAGCANATGTCAGATTCTAAATTAAGATATGAATCCCAAGCAGCAGATACAATAAAAGGAATATGAATACAGAATTTCATACAACAACCGTTTTGTGCATACTCAGACCCTTAACAAACTTTTCACTCCCTACCTGGTCATGAGAGAATTGGAAAGTCATTATTCTCTGAATTGGTCTAGATAAAAAGGAAACAAAGCAAGGTGCTCAGCTGCTTTCATTCCATTGAAAATTTAATTTAATTAGAGCAATTTCAGATCACACTTCTGGCAGCGTGTTTATCACGCTTTCTTCAAAGGATAGGAATAAGCATTGACTGACATTAGCATCAAAGCTCATTTATTCACCCGCCCACATCCTACCAGCCCTTCTGAGTTTGTCTATTTATTTAGCACTTTAATAACGCCACAGTAAATAAGATTTCATTTCAGAGCATGCATGGTTTTTGTCAAAGCATTTAGCGCAGACTTCTTACAACGTCACAGTAGAGCCCCTCTTTGTAGGTTTGATGAAAGAGCAGCTAGCTGTTCTCCAGAAGAGAGATTTTAAATGCTGAACAAGGATGTAGACTGGGATCCAGATTTTTTTGCTTTCTTTTTTTTTTTGTCAGCAACTAGAAAATATCTGTCTTTCAGCAGGGACAACGCATGCCAGACATGACCTGTCATCCCTATGCTTCAGGAGAGCACCTGAGTCCAAAGCCAAATGGGTTGTGGGGGTTTTGGGAAGCCATGTGGTAGTGAAGACTCAGCTCTGTTTCACAGCTGCTTTGTGCTTGCCAGCTCATGTGGAGGCTTGAACCCTTTCACTTGCAGCGTGCGACCTGCTAACATCTCTGGTGAACTAAAAGTAAGTTCTTGCTGGGAAAGACCATCTTCTATTTCATATTTTGTGCAGCAGCTGGCAAAACAGGATTTGACCTGCAATTAAAGCTGCGGGAGTACAGGAATGAGGTGGACAGATCGTAGCTCATCTGCCTGTTTTGGAGGCACATACAGAACTGCTGCCACGTCAGACCAGACTCCAGAGACATCAGCAACAGGAATCTGCTGCCTACACTGCAACCTCAAGCCCTGCAGTGACAGAGAGAAGCAGTTAGGCTGAGCCCCATGGGCTTGTTCTTCAGTTATCAGCAGTAGTTTGCACACAGTCATGATTGTTCACGGATGACAAAGTACAAGAAAACAATGCCACAGAAATAGAAAAAGCTCTTTTCAGTTGCTTTCCAAAAAGAGGTAAAGCGAACAACTCCTCCTGAGTTTTCAACAAGTGGAACCCAACTGAGCTGACAGAGAAGGTTCACAGCAGGCGCCCTTGACCGAAAGATTCCCTCCAGATCTCACCTTTACCTCCAAGTTGCCAACATAGATATCATCAGGTACAAACTGGAAGCAGCAAAGAGAGGCAACCTGCCAAAAACTGACTAGGGTGGAAACGGAGCCTCCTATGTATCTTACCCAGACAGAAATGGCTCATCACAAGCCTCCTCTGTTGTGCTTCGCTTGCTTATGAAATCAGGAGAAAGCCAGTAAGAGCAGCTCTGCAAGCAAAGAGATGGTGTGGGAATTTTCTGCTTTACAGTGAAACATCAAAACTCATGATGGAAATGGTTGCTCCTTCCCAAAGGTTTGTCGTGCTACAAGCAGAACAGTAGTGTCTCCTAGACAGTGTTATCAGCATTGGCAGTAGCTGAAAGAAAAAAATCAGAGCCCTCACTTAAAGACGTAATTCAGAATGTGAACAAGGAACAGCATAGCTGTAAGTCGTCTCTCCAGTGGGCATACAATTCTGAAGAGAAGTCAAATTAAAAAATAAAAAGCCAGCCCACAAACAAAGAAGAGAGAATGACTAATAGGAATAAATTCCACTGCTTTGACCACAGCATTACTTTATCAAATCCCAGGACTTACTATGCAGCAGAATTATCATAAGACAACAGTTCTGTGTAATGGAAATAATTTGTTTCAATATTTCTTCTAGCAGTGCAGACAGGCCTGTGGAGTGTGCCATCTTAACTGGAGCATTTATTGATGCTGACCACTGGTTTATACAGCAGGAGTTGAAAGGTAAAGCATTCAACTCTCCCATTCTGAAATTAGGAACAAACAGAAATGCCAAGGAAATGAGACATTCTGCAGCCTGTGAGAAAATGATGGAAAATTCATGGCTTTCAATCACTTATAGCACTTGTTATGCAGAAATAGGCTGAGCTCCCAGTTTTGCTTGAAGGTTGTGTCACTTCCAATCTTCCCTGCGAGACTCAAGCATAGTCTATTGCGTCAATTTGCATGTAGATTAATGAAACGTCTGCTTTCAGTGATTGTATTTCCGAATCTTGGTTTTCATGAGTTCAGAAAGAAAACAGGTTTTGGGGGGGGGAATAATACCCTTGTAAAAAATCTCAGAGTCCTCTTCATTTCTCTCAGAGCTCTCTCCACCATCTCCATGTTCCTGATGACAAAACAGTAAAACAATCATATGATAAAAGGTAACTAATTTTGTTATCTTCTGTTAGGAGCGCTTAAAAATTATAGTTGTCCCAGTGCTTCTACTTACCTTGTGCATAGAGGCTGCATCACATATGGCTGATTTATGGCTGTAGCTTACATGGTGAAGTAATACTAAGACATTTGTAATACCAGAAGCCACAAAACATAGTTAAAATAAATCTTGAAAAGCAACAGTGTGGAAACACCATCTGCAAATCTGCTGTTAAGTTTCAGAAATGGACCAGTTCTGCTTTTAGCGGCAAAAAGCTGCTAAAAGAGTCAATGTTAGAGCAGGATAGGTGAGCTGCATCAACTTCTGGCTCATGTTTCAAGCAGAGTCTCAAATGCAAATCCTCCTCTGCTACCTATTTACTTACTCCCTCCTGTACTCAAGCCTGATAAAATGTGATTAAATGTGTTTGTGTGTTGAAGGTTGAAATTTAAGACAGTTACAGAGAAAGATGAACAGCATTTGATGAACGAGAATCAATCTGAAGTGGAAGATCTCAGCATATGCTGAGGGGCTGAGGTCCCTTTTTAAAGTTTAGTTATAACATGCCTAACATTTGGAAAACCACACTCCCACTTTTACAGATCCCCATTTTCAAAGCAGGCATTCACTTTAAAGAGCAAACTGGCACAAGCTGGCACTTCAGGCCTTTGAGGAAGTTGTGTTGCACCTGAACTGCAAGAGCTCATGCCTGATTCATCTCTAAAATTAACATTCTGTGTAAAACTATCAAACTAAAACTTGAAATAGAGACTTGGACAGTTTCAACAACTTTTGGGGCCCCTTCATTTATAGGCGGTCCTCAGCAATGCAAAGTGAGCTTAAAATGTCAAAGTTCATAATCTTCTATCCTCACGTTTTAAAAAATCCCATCTTTTCTGTAGAATTTTATTTCTAGAAAACCTCGACTTCACCACTAAATTTCACCTAGTTGATCATCTATGCAGTGAAAGACTGGGATGTGTCTTTGATGGGCTGAACATCCAGTACGATAACCGTTGTCGCAGCGGTCAATAACCAGTCTCCCAGCATAACAAACAGGGCAGGTTATTTTCTTCCTGGCAGGAATTAGTAAAAGATATTTGGAGTTACGTTACATTATTCAGCTGGATTACCCAACAGCCAACAACACTAAGAAAAACAGGAGTGTTGCAACAGAGCGATGCACTTTAGAGACTTCCAGTGAGCTGATGACAGAAATACATTTTAGAATTTGGTTTTTGGGAGAGGTTTTGTATTACTCACCTTCCCGAGAGTCCTTTGTGGTTAGACGAAGTTTTCTAAGGTACTCCTCTACTTCCTGAGATTTTTCCTGAGGAGGTACTGCTAACACAATACCCTGACTTTGGCCGCAAAACTGGGGCCAGTATTTGTCCCCAAAGCCTAGACCAATGTTGATTTCTGATTCTGCTACCAGCAGCGATGCTGAAGGGAACAATCTGGCCGTGCATCTACATCACCTTTGCCATGCACTTCCACCTCATCAGTTTGGGGAATAAAACTCCTAAGGTTGTCTTGACTTCTTGTTCGTTCACTTTCAAATATCAAAATCCAGCTTAAACGCAGTAACTGCGGAACGTACATTACAGGAGGATTGGTGCGTGTAAATAAGACACAGGAACTAATAAACGCGCTCAAAGCTCTACTAAAGCTTTCAAATAGCTTTAAGTAAAATGGGGAAAAAAGGATTACAGAGCCAAATTTGGTCCAATGGTAAGTTGTTCAGGGCTGAAAACAGCTTTTGTGGCATAAAACAAAGTTAAATAAAGCCTAGGGAAGCACATCCTCTCCATTCTCCTAAGCAAGATATAGATCTTATTTATCTGGTTCTGTGTCCTGGTTTATTCCTCTGTTGCGTATTTGTATCTGTGTTCGTTGAGTCCAAACAGCATGGCAAGGATTCACAAGCTGAAAACATGCAAAAGACAAATGATAGCTGGAACATCCTCCTTCCACTAAAGGGCTTTTTGCAACAGGCATTTTACATGATGGCAGAAAATTATATGGAGTGATCATACATATGAACATAAGGGATCAGCAGACCAGACGACACAGGGCACAATTCACTTACTTAGTGAAAATCTTCTCCTTGCTTGAGAAACCTCTTTTGTAATCCAGCCTTTCCAACTTTTTCCAAAGGTCTGGCCAGCATTCCTGGGATAGCCATACCTCACTTACTCTGTTCCCTGTCTAAAAAATTTCTTCCAGCCTGTGTTTCAATTAAATAAATTTACCTTGGTTTAATTCATTACGTGACCTCATTAGTACCCCAGAACAATTACCACATCCACATCGTTACGTATGTCTGTCTTGCTCTGTATAGGGGATAAGAAATGGAACTGACATCTTTTATATTTTAGGCAGTTGATGAAGAAAATGAACTCATTGCAACTACGAGGCCCCACCTTTTCAGATGCAGCACTGCCCTGCCTATGGCAAACTGACAGACGTGGCCTGGAGTAAACCTCGGCTGATGCAGTCCTACTGTCAGCTTTCTGAGACAATGTTCTTGGCAGCAGTTGTTTCTATGATCCTTTTCCTTTATAACCTCAGTTCCTGCCCCTGGGCCAGTTTCTCCTGCTTCAGCCATACTTACACCCTCTCTACATTTGCACTGTGCTCTCCCTTTGGCTATGCCGGTCCAATCTCAGATGCTCAGCTGCTTTTCATAGAACCACAATAGATTTAGCTCAAAACCAATTTACTTGCCGCCTACTAATTAATATACCGTCTTGTAGGTCACACTGATTGCAATAGAGTAATAAAGGTCACTGACGCTTACCAGAATCTTTGTTTTCAGTTGCTGAAAACCTCTTGTTAGCACTGAAGTATTTTGTTCCGTGTGGGGAAGAAAAGGACTTTCAAATGTTTGAAAACATGGGAAGGAGTAAAATAGTGTGTTTTCTCTAGTCCATGTTAAAACAATTCTTTGTTTGCTTCCCAGCTGTAAATCACAGAGGAACTAGAGAATTTNGCTGAAAACCTCTTGTTAGCACTGAAGTATTTTGTTCCGTGTGGGGAAGAAAAGGACTTTCAAATGTTTGAAAACATGGGAAGGAGTAAAATAGTGTGTTTTCTCTAGTCCATGTTAAAACAATTCTTTGTTTGCTTCCCAGCTGTAAATCACAGAGAAACTAGAGAATTTCAGAGTCTTGAGGTTTGACAGAGATGGTCCCTGATTCAGCTTTTGCTATCCCTCTGAACATTTGCTCAGGACGCAAATTATACAAGCTGGAGAGAAGATTCGTGTGTGGAAGGGACATAGGGCAAGCCACAGAATTACTTTTTTTTGTCCCAGCATGCTCAGACTTTTTGAAAAGACTACTTTAAAGTCAACTTAGTTAAAAGGAAACTGAGTGGCAGAGCCAGCAGTTCAAAGTTAGGATATACGCTTTGGAGGTTTCTTCATTACATTTTTTTCTTTAAATGTCCTACTTATGTGGAATAATGGAAAAGGGACTGTATGTACTGTGATCGTATATAGTTTTCCCCTATGACTCATGCCTCCTTATCAGTTGGAGAGAGAGGACTTTGGAGCACTGCCTTTGGAGCGGGTTAAGATTGCAGGGCAAGGAAAGCTGTTGTCTGTAGGACCCCACCCTTGGTGATGGAGAGCTTGGAAGGTGTGAAACAGAAGACTGAGGACCGTGAGATGGAAGAAAAGATGGTTTTATAACAAGGGCAGCTGAAAGAGAGTTAGACACCATGGCAGCCTCTGTCCTACAGCTCCCATGCGATCCCTGTGTGAGTTTTGGCAGTTCGTATCTGCGTGATGCATGCTTGCTAGGCTCCAGTTCGAAACACTTGCCGTCCTTTGGCAGGAGCGTTCACCATTCATAGTCGCTACGGATGCGCACGACAGGAACGCTATCCACAGTGTAACATGCTAGATGTCCTGTGACATTTCTAGCTGGATATTCTAAGTTAGTGGGCTGCTGACAACCTTGACTCTTGTCTTTGTGTTGTAAAAAATTATATTTGCAGTGCATTCAGATACTTACCTGACACCACTCCTCAAGAACTCAGGGGGAGATGAACAAGTCCATGTTTTGTACTACATTTCGATGTTGCACAGCAAATGAAAGAGGACAGGCTGCACGGATATATGAAATACACTGAGAATAGACAATGCTCTCTTGAATAACTACCCTATGCGTGAAGTCCTCTGGTAAAAATGGTGCATGACCCTGTATTTAAAGCCTACCATGCTGCATAAGGGTGGAGGACTGAATTGAGATTCCATATAGCTATTAATACTGTGTGTTGCATAACAATTTTACTGTCTTAAGTTTGCTTTTTGATGTTTAACTGCAATGTAATAATTTTTATTTATAATCAACGCATCATACAGTAATAAGCAAAGATTAACTTCAGCATCTGCCATAATGCTATATATGGAGATGTGATATTTATTTCAAAAATCACTGGCAGTAAGAAGTGTATTTAATGTGAGAGGATTGAATGGCAGCAAGTAGCCTCATGTTGCTTCAAATAAAAAAGGTCAGTCACAGGTCTGATTTTTCTTAGAAAAGTTGCTTTTCTGAAATAAGAGTATATAGGGATTAGTTACCAATATTTCACTGTCAGCACAGAGGGATATACAGAGCAGGGCTCTGCCTTGGACATTGATACTTAGTATTTTCATTAGTGAATAGCTTGATGCAATAGATATATCTCTAAATATATTTTTGCAAACAACTGAGAGTAGCAAGGAAAATAAGTATACAATTCAAAAGAATGTCTATAAAAGAAATATTCTGAAAACACCCAGCATGTTAGGAAATTATTTCAGGGTTCTGCACTTAGACAAGACGGGAGACAGCTGCTTAGGTAGCAGATACGCACCACTCTGTTTCGGTGAGCCCCAGCTGGAGGCTTCTGTTCTGTTTTGGACATGACAAGATTTGAAAAGCATGTGGACAAATTAGAGAAGGTCCAGAAGACAGTAATAAGAACGAGTAATATCTGGCGAACTAAGACCAAGGCAGAAAGAAGCAAAGGGGTGGTGGAGCTTAGTCTACAGATGGAAAAGCTAAGGGGAGGCACCGTAACAGTCAAATGCAGGAAAAGATCATGAAAGACAAAAGGATAGTTTGTCGATAGGACAGGAGAGGAACTTGAAATGCAGACAGCATGATCTACATGAAATAAAAGAAAACTCTATTAGTGAAAGGATTCAAAACCACTACAACTGATTAGCTGGCAAGCTGAGGCAGTAACCTGTTCTAGAAATCTTTAAGAATAAATTTGACAGGCCTGTCAAGAATTGTTCAATCCCTCTTGGGGCAAGAAGCCAGACAAAAGGGTCCATCCTTAATTAGGATCATCCTGTTCCGATTCTCCTGCGAGTGCTTTCTGCCACGCCGGTCTAACTGCGAAGGTTGCACAAAATTCATAACATACCTAACATGCTGCACCCTGATTGTTACCTACCTGGGCGATAATCAGGTTTTTCTGTTGTTTTCAGATTGCTCTTTTGCTTGCACTAAGGCTGCCTCTAGGTATCCAAAACCAAAGAGAGCTCCTTTCTGGTATTGTAAAATGCATCCTTTGGAAAAGACTGATAGGCTGATACCAAGCAGTGTATTCTGAATTATGTCATTGTTGACAGCTTTTATATCATCTGACTGAAAAAAAACCCCCTAATTTAAAAAAACAAGTGTTTTAAATCTTGGTGATAATCCCCTGAAGCAATGCCAGTAATTATTAAAAAAAAGGAGAAAAACCATCACAGTACCAGCTTTGTTGCTTCAATAGTGACTGCATTTCAGATAATCTGTCCTTAAAGTAAGATAATCAATCATATGAGGAGAAAAAAAAAAGAACAAACCATAAGTTTCTAAGAAATGAAGTGGTTGCAATTCAAACTGCCCAAAACTGGAGATATAGCTCCCAAGGAGAGTGTGGACTACAGAGCAGAAAGAAGAAAGCTTTAATTTTGAACATAAAGACAAGATTATCCATGAAGTTGCACTAAACACAGTCCTGTACCATTCAGCTTGCAATACATAGTGGTCTGCCAGTTTGGAAAGAAGAAAGCCTGTAGCCTCTTTGATCTCCTCACACTGGCCAGAGTCAGCTAATATATTATTTGCTTTAAATAAACCCACCACGACCAACAGATTTTGCTAGGATAGTTAGCATATGCAACAGCTATACAGGGACCTGAACTGGGAAATATACAAGTCTTGGAAATACATCCCCTGTATCCTGTTTGCCAGTTGTCAAACCAAACAAGACAAATAGGCAAACTTGCAAGTTTTCTCCTGAGAATTCATAACTCCATGCCTGAGGTCTCCAGATGGAGGGTCCACATTAAGCTCAGCTGTGTCATATTTAATGTGGCTAATGAAAGATTCACGTGGCTGTCTTTGTAAATACCACATCTTTTATATTTCTGACTTCCTCTGTTTTTAATACTGATGTTTTGCTGCGAGGAGATTTCTCGTCATACTTGTGATTTCTTCTAAACATTCCTGGCTACTCCTCCTGGATGCTGCTGCACTCCTAATCTGCAGACACTCAGTGGATGCTGATTGTGTCCCATCATTCAGATGCTGCGTGCATGGGGCATTACTGTTGTGATTTACAGGGGACTGTTGTGGTTTTAACCCTGGTTGGCAGCTAAGAACCACGCAACCCTCACTCGCTCTCCAATCCTGTGGGATGGGGGAGAGGAAGGGTAAAAGTGCAAACACTTGTGGGTTGAGATAAAGACAGTTTAATTTAAAAAAAAGAGAGAGAGAAAAAAAAAATGAAGAGGAAAAAACATCCCAAATCAAGGAAAGCAAGTGATGCAAAAAACCCCAGTTTCTCACCACCAACCAACTGATGCTCAGCCACCCCCCGAGCAAGGCAGCCCCAGTCAACCTCCACACCC
>VZSC01011571.1:67907-89570 GCA_013398225.1 Steatornis caripensis | reverse complement strand
CCCCCCGAGCAAGGCAGCCCCAGTCAACCTCCCCCCCCCCCCCCCCCCCCAGTCTGATTCCTGGGCATGGCATCGGATGGTGTGGGATATCCCTCTGGTCAGCAGGGGTCAGCTGCCCCGGCTTTGCCCCCTCCCAGCATCTTGAGCACCCCCAGCCTGCTCGCTGGCAGGGCAGCCAGAGGAGCAGAAAAGGCTTTCGTTTACTTTTCCAGCTGCAGAACGCCTCATTTGCCCACCTCAGAGCCTTTTACCCCCACAGCCCACCCCCTCCTCATGGCCACGAAGAGGCCAGCTGATGGGCTCAGCTTTGGCCGGCGGTGGGTCTGGCTTGCGGCTGGCTGGAACGGGGTCTCCCCAACATGGGGGCAGCTTCTGGTGTCTCTTCTCACAGAAGCCACCCCTGCAGCCTCCCCACTACCACATCCTTGCCACTTAAATCCAGCACATGACCTCAGAGAAACCCTACACATTCGCACACAGCATCACACCACTTTCTTCCTAAAGGAAGGAGCCTTGAAGAGGCTGCCAGGCCCTGGGGCGCAGGGCAAGAGGCTGTCAGAGTTTGTCAGTGCTCCCGCTCTAAGGCCTTGGCAGTGACCTTTACGGAAACGCAGCGGATCGCTTGGTCACAGAGCATGCACAGGCTCCAGAATGTCACCACATAAGTAATTACAAAGATACCTATCCTTTTCAGTGTAACCTGATGTAAAAGATGTAACTTATACATCTTCCCATTTTAAAGCTGCAATACCGCTCCTGGGTGTGTACTGTTTGTGTCATGCAGCCATCCAGAGGGGCTGCTGCCTGTACCAACTTCGTGCTGTTGACCAGAAACCACAAAACTGCAGGAAAACGTAAGCGCTGCTGACCCTTAGTGGCCATAACTCCACTACAGTACTGTGGTGGGAATTTTTATATCTATTCAAGAGTGTTGTTCTGGTGCTGTTATGCACTGTGTTATTTTTTTGGGGGGGGAGCAGGGGGAGTGAGAAGGTACTAACTTGCTGAGGGCAAAAATTGGGGAAGTACTGTTAGCAGAGAAGAGGATCTGGGTATCACAGAGTAGAAGGTACCTGATCTTAAGATTTTACAGCAATTCAACAGAGCAAATACAATCTTACTTCTATGGGCTATCAAAATTGACACTGTAAACGGGAGGTCAATCATTCTTTGGGAAAGACAGATGGAAAAATTGGAGGCCGAAGGGAAAGTGACTGGAGATCACCACGTGGCTCTGACAAAGAGAGATGGGATTCTTGGACAAACCAGGAGATGCATGTCTGGTTCAGATAGGGAAGGCTTAACCCATTGTACTAGTGAGGCTTAATCTACAATATCAGACACAAGCCTGGCTTTCAAGGATCAGGAATCTGAATATGCAAATAAGGACTCGGGGTGATCACGAGAACTGAAACCCTATTTTATGAGAGGAACTTAGAGATTGACAGGAGCCACCACAAAGGCATCCCGGTAAACCTACCGAGAAAGAAGCATACCTCCTTAGCCAGAGTCCCGAGACATCCCTCATACGCTCATAAGCGGAAAACTCTGTGATGTTGGCCAGACAGAAGAAACCCTGATGGGTGCAGGACAGAAACTGTGATCACGAACTGACCTTCCAGGAAAACAGGAGTCAGCAACAACTATTCTGGGAATTGATGTCCTGCACCCCCTTACATATCAACACCAAAAAGGTATAATAAGTAACTCACTACCTATCCAAAACGCAGGAGCTTCTCTGCACAAGATCTCCCAGACTGACCAGATCGCAGTTGGATTTGTGATGGGTGCTACAGAAACACAGACCGGAATGATAGCTTCTTACCTAATTAGTTCGTCCTCTCGATAAAAGCCAACTGACAGCAAACAGATGTTCCCCACTGCAGCAGAAGACAAGCAGAGCCAACCCTTTCAGGCTGACTCCACTACAAGGACACCATTTCCACAGCTCTCGGTGTGGCACACCATTAAAGTTCCCAACAGTCAGGTCACCCCAGCAGCAGCAGTGGATGTCTCCGACAGTCAATCCCACTGAACTGCTTCATCCTCTACCAGTACCCCAGTAGCTCTTCCCTAACTGGAATTCTGTTGCCTTAATGTCCTGGGTGCTGCAGCAGTACTGAAAATCCATCCCACCACTTGTCTTCATCTGAACTTCAGAGGTACTGTGCACTTCACACAGTACCTGCTTATTAAGCAGCCAACAGGACACCACATTTGCTATCCTTGTGTTTCTTCAAGATGTTTCCTCACCCACAGAAAACGGCAACCTCTATGAACTGTGCTTAATCTGGCTTTTCTAAAATGCTAACTACTAGGCATGTCGGATGTGGTGGAAAGCAGACCTGGATAAAAGAGAATCTCTTTTTTGTGTTGAAATTATACACCAGCTGCCTGTGAGAACTAGGGGGAAACTGTAAGGTTTGCTCCAGTTTTAAAGAGGCAAATAATTTAAGAAAGAAAGTATGTGCTGTCAGAGGAGTTGCCACACCACGCACAAAAGAAGTGCAAGAATGTCAACTTGCATCAATCTCAGGAAAAGAGTACTGTGGTGTAAGATTTGTTATCAGAGTTAGAAATCTGAGCAAAATCATCAGCCCAGATGACATGAATGTGCTAGTCACAAAAGCATGAGACAAACAATTTATTTAGGCTTCCCATCAGCTTTGACCTGATCTGAAGTCACAGTTTACAGAAAAATCCTGCAGAGTTTTTCTACAACACCAAGCCCAGGATAACAACATTCACCCTTGCATTTTGAAAGCTATTGAAAACAAATGAGTATAAGACTTGCTACACAGATGCCCACCATAATCTCAGTTTTCACTTTCATAAAGCCAAGTCTCTATATGTTATGGCTTCAACAGAAAATTGCCAATTATAAATAGAAGCAAGGGATGTGTAGACACCTATATATAATTTGAAAGGGCAGTTTTACGGTTTGAACTGTCCACTCATCCACATTACCCCAGTGATGTTAGCTATAAGCACCATTGGTGGTTATTTCACTTCTTACTCAAGTGTGCAAGAAAATAAGGAAAGAAATAAAGCATGGAAATCTCGTCTTTTTTTCCCCCGTCACTTAGAAGCGAAGGCCTGAAAAGCAGCCTTGCAAGGCACCAGAAACAGCATGCAGTAAGACAGGTAAGTCTTTCACGTTTGAGGAGCTACTCACCTTTCTGAAGTCTGAAGAAAAGTTTTCTGAATAACTCATCAGCTGGTTTCAAACTAACATGAGGACAATTGTCAGTCTTCAGGAGTTCCCAAAACAAACCAGCAACTTTCTGTGACTTGGAAATGCGTTTCAGAGTTAATAGCAGACTGATGCTGATACTTTCTTTATGAAGGAAAGGAAACAAAAATCCAGTTCAGCACCTAAATGCTAAAATTACTAACACTCTCCAAATGTAACGACCTGTTTGGTTGGCTCCTTGGTTGAACGGATGAATCTGATGTCATACAAAAAAACCACAACTCTGTAAAATAGAAAAATTCTAGTTTCTAAATTGTGGAGGAAGGTTTGTCTTAACGCTGATATCTAGGACATTGTCAAATTCCCAATGTTACGCTCAGAACAGTCTAGTCTTCATGCTCCTATAACATAATTTGAAATTATCAAAATTAAGAAGATAGTTTTAGACAAGCAAAAAATTCTTATTCTCTAAGGACTAAATAGAAATTAAAATCCTTTAAATCACTAGGAAAGAGGAAAAATATTACAGAATCAGTTACGGATACTTTTCCTGAAGTCACAACATGCATGAAAGAAAACACCTTTTCGGTATGTTTTTTCAAAGTACTTTGTTGAGGGAAAAAGGTTTATTTTGGAAGGAAACAGACATCAGAGTCCGATAGAGACTATTTTTTTCTTCTAGAAACTGTGCTAAAGCCTGAGAGGCTAAAAGGCATTAGTGTGTGTTTACACTAACAACTGAAAGAGCCAACCATGCCTCTGAAAATGAAAAACCACGTTTCCTACAAATCTCCTCGCCACCTGCTGGCAACGTAAAGAAGTGGCGAGCAATCTCCACTCCCCAAATAACCCCTTCACGTAGTGTCATCCAACATCCTCCAGACCTTTGCAAGCACTGGGGTTTTGTATGGGTATACGAAATCATACCTAATTACTTTCTTTTTTTAAACATGTTCGGAAATTCCACCTCCTCTCTTCCTGCCCCATGACTTTGAAGTGGTTCATTGTAGCTACGACTTCCATATGTACCCAGTTCATGTACGTATCTTGCTCATTTAAGTCCTCCTTTGGGCATACTGCAAGGATAAATTATTCTCTACGATTATTATTTTCATTAAATTGGAGAAAGCAACATTTAAGATATACCCTTTTTCTTGCTATTATACTTAAATTTTTAAATGATGAAACAAAAACTGATACACAAAGATTGTTTATTTCAAATGGTATTCTGAAACTCGTGGTTATACACAGTTTTTCAAACTATGAAGCTGAAGATTGCATGGTGACCGTCTTCACAAAATAAGGCTGCCCGGTCAATCTCATCAGAGCTAATTCCATTGAAGTTTGATTATTCAGCGTACAGGATGGCTTCAAGAAGGCTGTAATCCATGAAGGCACCAACACCAAAGGAGGGAGGCCTTCCTACATTTTTATGTAGCTGATCAAGGGCCCGCTCAGTTACCACGTGACATTTGTTGAATTTGAGAACATCACCAGTGGGCAAAGATCTGAGTGAAATCAACAGTCATTGTTTACAGGCCTTTATACTGCACTCGAAATCCAGAGACAGGCACCCACTACAGGGGCTTTTCCACGCCAGTCATACTCACTGTGCTTTATTTCTCACTCAACTGGGCCAGTTACTGGGGAAAAAAAAGGAAAAAGAAAAAAAAAAGCAGCTTATGCTGTTATGATAATTTGGCGATGATTTTTAGAGGCAGATTTTGGTTTTTTTTAGGGATAATTAATAGGCATGAACAGGATTTATGTTAATGCTGACACTTCAGTTTAGCTACTGGGCGCAGGGATGGGATGGAACATATCATCCCTCAGCCAACAGACAGAAACTTTTCATTTCTCTGAATTGACATGGAAAGCAGATGAACTACTGCTTCCTCTCATGTTCCCCAAATACTAAAGGCAGAGATATGCTTCATGAGTTTGTTTTATACACAGACAATTAAAAACACATTTTAGTAATGTTTCCCATAAAAAACTTACCAATAGCACAGTACTGAAATCAGTGCAACAAAATTCAAATGACAGGAAGGAATATTTACAACCATATTGTATTGTACTGAAATTGCAAGATAAGAAATTTCTAAAGTGCGAAGTTGGCTGTACTCTACACAGATACAGGGACCTGTTTTCTTGCTTATACTATGAACCAATACCATCATTACAGACGCACCACATATTCATGCTGAACATTTAAGTGACCAAACGTCATCCTCAGGCTGACAGGCAAAACTCCTCTACCAAATCCAGTGGGGGAGGCAGACATCAGCATCCAAGGGCCAAATTTAGTCTCTCAGTTCTAGGAGTGTCACATGCTGGATGGAGATTAACTACTGTAAACCCAGGAACACGAAACGTGGAGGAAGTGTATTTAAATACATGGAAGAGGGTATTTAAATAGAAATCTTACAAAGAGCTTAATAGTTTGCTTTATAGTAGATTAAAGACAATCACTGCATTTTTAAAAGCACAAAATAGAGGGCCCAGCACTCCGTATTTTATTTAGCTGCAGTTTTGTCCTAGTTCAGACTGGGCACAAATTTTTAAAGACTATTTACACCAACAAGATTCGCAGGTTTAGCCATGAGAGCCTGTAAAACCAGCTAGAGGCCACAAAAACAGGCTCTTGCAGCATTAGTGTATTAAAAAGTCACCATTTGAAATACCTCATTCTTAAAAATTACTAAAGGAATTCATACTAGAAGGAATGTGGCTGTTAGCTTTCCAGATTAACTGAAACTCCCAGTCAATTCACCCATATTCTTAAGCATACTGGACAGTTAATCTACATATTATTTACAATAATTCTTGCTACTGCTCAACAAAACCAAAGAGAAAACTGCTTGTTGACTCACAGCTCGCTCTGCAAACCAGTCTCCAGTTTCTTATTTTTGGGCAAAACTCTTCAATGTTTGCCATAGGATTTTAACTACGAGTAAACAATATTTGTCTTGAAAAGTAGCACATGTTAAGTGCATTAGTTTGTTCCATTAGTCTATTTTTAAACTACTACATCATATTTACTGAAACAGCTATGGCATAAAAGGTTACACAGCTAGGCTTAAGTAATGCCATAATCTGACACAATCCACTTGCTTATGCCCCAAACTATTTACAGTGAACTTAATTCAAACAAAACACTTGGTTTGAGAAAGCGTCCAAAGAATTAAGAATTGCAAGTCCATAAAATAATCTTTCCTAAGAAGCTGTTTCGGAATGATTTAGTCATGATCTGTTCATTTTATTTGAAGATATTCATATACTGAAATACACCCATGGTCTAAAGTCTCACTGAAAACGAGTCCCAGCACCTACGCATGCATTAGCAAACAAGGGCAAGTCTGTGCCACAGTGTGTAGCAGATGGAAAATGAGGGGAGGAGGGAAAATGGAATCTAGTCTGCATAGAAAGAAAATTAATTAGCTTGAGACATGTAAGTATTAACATACACAGGCTTCTGAAGAACAACGAGTAACTAAAAAATCATGATTATGAAACCCAGTTAACTGCATCTTGATCCTTAAAGGGGGCAGGCTAAGCAAATGCAGATGACTACATCTGTAATGAGTTTTTTAGGAGAATTAAAATCTGCATTGACAAAGTAGCTCCACACTCCATTTCTGCAAAACCTAAGCTGGTCTTTTAACAATGTGAGAAGTCTAAAACGTCAGCTGACCAAGTTATGAACAGATCTAAGTAACTCTTCATAAAACACACCCGAGGCCCCTGTGCAGCATCCAAAGAAATAGAAAAATGCTGGATATAAATTCTTCTTGATAATTATTATACTCTACCTACCTAAGCCCTTGCAGAACAGAAAGTTCTTCCAAAGCAGTTCAGTTGATTTTACACTTATTTTTGTGTGCAGAACTGGCTGAAAGAAAACTCTATCACTGGAACCAATGAGTTCTGCATTTGATTCACTCACGACAGCCACCGTTAAGATCCTCTTTGCCTTTTGCAGCAATGAACTCTGTAGTTTGGTCCAGTACCTCAGGAAGAGTCTTGAGTTTCCTGTTAACCTCCTCAACAGCTTTTGTTCCACAGGCCTTCAAGGGCCTACACACCTGCCCTCTAAGCTAAGTTACTCTAAGTCCCATGAAAAATTTCAAACATAGAAGCACTGAATTATACCACAGAGGAAGATGAACTGATCCCGACTGTACAAAGTGAGGAATGTGTTTACAATATACGTCATGATAAGTGCATCTGCCACCATGTTTTGTTGAAATGGGAACATTTTCAGGCTGTTCAGTTTCTTTCTCAGGTGAAGTGCAGCAAATGGTACCCAGAGTTTGCAAGGCCCTCACTTCAACACGTGCATCGTATTCTTTTGCATTTGCAGGAAATCAGAAAGCTATGTTTTTGCTGTCACAGGCATTTTGGAGTGCTCAGTACTAAAAAGTGTTATCACGTTTTCCACAGCAGGCAGAAATGGAAGAAGCAAGTTCTACAAAATACTTTCTTTTTGAGTGTTGACTGGGCTTGGCTTTTGGCAAGTTCTCTTCATAAGGAGCTGATTTCAGTGCAATACTGCAAAAGCTGAGAAAGAGCACTGTTTACGTATGGCATAAAGGAGATCTACAGCTTGTTGTGCCATCAGCTCTTCAGCTCGTCTTTCCTCCCTGTTCTCCTAACAGCTTCTTATAGACAATACCCAGGTGGAAACATGGCATCTTAGATTTCCATTACCTTATGCACAAGAACTTTACACATTCACATGGAGCTTTTCTAGTGTCTGGAGATTTTAACTATCTGCATGTTTCAATCTTACCCAATCTTCCAAGATTCAAAAACTTCAAATCAATAACACTGTGATGCGCTACTTTTAAGTGCTTTCATATTACTTGCTGCATCACTTTGATAGTAAAGGATTTTAATTTAAGGACAGACAAGCTACACTATCTTACTACAAATTCTGGTACAAGAACCCTAATCCACAGAGGAAAGAACAGAAGCTAATCGTTTCAGAAGATAAATTGTGCTCCAATTATGCAGAACTTAAGGTTTTCCAAGTTCTGTGAAAGTCCTGTGAAATACCAGAGGACTGTTACAAACCAAATCCAGATTTTCTTCGCTTGCTACAATTAAGTGAATTTGAACATGACAGGGTGTTAAGCCTGAATGACAAAATCTGAATAAATGTAACTGTTCGTGCAAACTTTTGTTCGCAGAATTTGACATTATATAGCATATAATTTAATGGAAAAATCTTCAGTGTTACAATCATGATACTTCCTTTGCTCTTTGTGGGTGGAAACTAAACCCACAAATAGAAACTCTCTAGAGGCACAATAGCAACGTTTAAGCCCACTCATTCTATAATAGCCCACTAAACCCAAAAATAAGTCACATACAATGCCTAGAAATCCACCACATTCTCAAGCAAGATAGACGCATACTAACAAAAGTAAATTAAATTAGTCTTCTAAATTAAAAAAGAAGAATCAGAAAAAGGGAGATCAGAACTAAAGCCCTAAAGTCCAATTAATAAAGTTTTAAAGTGAATTCAAGCACTTATGGCACTTAAGAAATCTGGCATCCACTGTCTTTTTGAGGCTTTATATCTGGTTCCTTCAGAGGTTTTACTTCTTCATCTGGTTTTGGTTTAGCCTGCAAACAAGAAGAAAAAAATTAAATACCACAAATACAAACCACTGTGTCTGCACAGCATTTATCCACGGCTAACTTTTCAAATTCTAATCTAACAATCCTCTCTCTTTTCAAGGCTGAAGACTTTGAGCAAGCTTCAAGCAAGAGGGAAAAGCCAAATATTCTCTATTTCAGAAAAACAAAATTACTCCTAATTTCCAGATGCTGCCAGTGTGGCAGGGAGGTTAACTGACTTGCCTCCTGGCACAGTGGAAACATGAGCTCAGGTGGTTGCCTTGTGTCTATGCCCTGCAGTGAGCTGGGCATAGTGAGACTTACAGAAGAACAAAATAGTAACTCTGTATTAGACACAGAATAAAACTAACAGGAAAGAACAGCACATAAGATTATCTTACAGTGTCATCCTTTGGCCTCTTGGTGAGATCAAATGCCGCAAGCGTTTCAGGAGTCCAGTGTGCATTCAATGCAGGAAATTCAAAAGGAACAGGCTCTACTAAGCCATAGTTTGCTTTCAGTTCCAGTTGGGGAGCCTCTGCTGGTACCTTCTGAAAATAGCTGTAACAGAATACAGCCATATATTTAAAACACAGGGCACTATCTCTGCAAGTCTCATTTGCAATTCTAAAGAAAAACAGCCTGGGTTTTCACAGTGGCAACCATTGCTGCTCTCTTCCATTTCATTAAAGCACTGTCCGACATGCTTTCTGTCAGCAAGATTCACAAGAACAAAAGCAATTCCTTCTTGGTATTCATCCCTTAATAGCTAGGTGGTTTTTTTCCTACTTGATAACGATTACAGCCAGCGCTTCAATGAGAAGAGCACCTTTTGTCAAAAAAAAAATTCCCAAATCCAAACAAGTATTTAAAATACTTCCCCAGAAAGATGAGGAGGACAGTTCTTTTCCTAGATCAGTCTTAATGTGCCACAGTGCATAAAGCAACAACACTGCAACACCCACAAAGACTTGCTACAACACAAAGCCTGAATGAGGGTATAAATCTACCCTCAGCAAACCAACAAGAGCTGAAAACTGACAAATACTGACACACACTACCTTACTTCCTGTGCTGCAGCAGAGCTCTGTGGCAGGCACATCTCCCAAAACAGTCACTGGTTATCTGGTTTCTCTTTCAAAGTTTGTTTCTAGAGGGACATGGATTTGTTCAAATCTCCTGTATGCTGCTGTTGTAAGCTATGACAACCATTATTGGAATCAAAGCAGAGTAAAGAATTTCTTTTCCTATTTGCAGTTCAGCTTGAGGTACTTGACAATCCTTTTCATTTAGTCAATTCCCCTATTATGCAGGTCTTCAAACATCACAAAAAGGGACATTACAAACCTATTATGGAATACTAAATCATAAGAGGAGGGCAGGAGAGAAAGAACTGAGCAAAAGAATTCTAAAGCCAAACTAATCTTGCTATTTTAAGCTGCTTCCAAACTCTTTTTGGAAGGGGCATTAACTAACAGAAAATCCTAATCATAATACTAATTATACTTAGACTGGTAAAGCTCCTAGCATCCTAAGCATATTCTTCACTGAAGGCATGACGTGTGTTTTGACTTCCCTGCTAGCAAAGCAGAATCAGCTACCAGTCTTTTCCATTTCCCCTCTGTTGTACTCTTTTGCCTACTAGATCCCAACAGCTGCGAAGAGGGCATTAAAGCAACACAGCAACCTCTGCAGGACTTTCTCTTGTGCAGAGGGAAAAGGAACAAAGTGCCTGAGGAAAGAAGGAAGAAAACTGCTTAACCTCTCCAGCATGTCAGTCCAACCTATCCTACTGATCTGGCATAGAAAATGGAGAGGGTGACAGCACAGACCCCTAGCAAATCTGCTTTGACAAAACTAGAGAGAAATTTGCAAATCTGTAAGTTACATGCCATGGCCAGAAGAAATTTAAGAACTGGAGAGTAAAATTTACCATCCCATCTGGAAATAAAAGCAAATGAGGTATTAATAGTTCATACAGAGTACTGTACCAGCCACGAATTACTTACATGAATCCATTCTCTCTCTGGCATTTTTCTAGTGTGTTTTTAATCAAACTTCCTAATTTCCTAAAGAAGAGATGTCCAGAAGGTTTGGCAGTAGTCCCAGGCCCTTTGGTTTCTCCATATTCTTTACACAATGCTTCAGCCTTGGCAAAAACTTTGCAAGAAAAAAAATGTAATAAAAATAATTTACATTAGTATATTAAATCATGGTTCTGATCTACAGTGGTTCAATTTTAGGAGATACCAGAATCCATTCAGGCTTCTTGCTTCTTAGAAACAAACTAGCTCAACGGCAACACTTCCAGCCAAGATTTACTGCAAAAGTGACTAGAAACAGGAAAAAAAAATAAAAAAGCTATCTGCTTTTTCAGTAGGAAGATGCAGGAAAGCACTCTGACTTGTGAGGCAGAATGCAACAGTAAGCCTAAGAAATGTGCCACATGGTAGGGAAAAAGAGTGAGTATGAAGGTGTCCACACAGAGCTCATGCCCAAAAATAAACAACACTTTTAATATGGAGCCGGAAGGAAGCACTCTTCTCTGAACAGCAGGCACACTAAAAAACACAGTAGTTGTTTTACTGCAAGTAATCCAACTTAGTTTGTTCTTAATAAATTCTTTTTATTTATTTTTGAAACTAATATTAAAGTTTACAGTTTGATAATTTGAGCAATTTTTATACATTGTAGTAAAGTTATGCCATACAGGCCATTGGGGTAGCAACAGCTTTGAAGAGAGAAGGATGGGCAGAAGACCCTGAACTACTGCAAACTTCCCTTCATCTACCTTTCAAATGAATAGAAAGGAAGTAAATTACTGAAACCTGTTTAAAAACAAACAACAAACATGGTCTAGCTTTACTATTTAATGTAAGACAGAGAAACCTCCAAAGCAAAAAAGGCTGCAGTAACTTAGCATTCAGACCAGAAAACGTGATGGCCAGACAATCGATTTTTACACTGTATTGCAGGCAGTTCAAAGCCGGTCTTTAACAGGGTGGAAAGTGAAGATAAAACTTTCTGCAGCACTGTGATGAAAGACAGTCTTTGGTATGAAAAAAAAAAAACCAACAAAGCCAAACCACTATCTTTGTTCAAAAGCGTGCTGGGTTTTCATCAGGTGACAGACAAAATCTTAAGTTTTATGGAAGATGAAACAAACACAATACAGCAAAATAAACCAGGCATGTCACCATCAGACCCAGTAATCCAGCCTCAATCACACTTACATTTTTCTGATTCCTGCAGAGATCTGATTGCTTCCCCGCATTTATCACTTGCCAGCAAAGTTTGACCATGGTAACAGTATGCCTAATGAGAGAGGACAAAATCATTACCAACATCATTGGGCACTTCCTGAACGGATTCACTTCTGTTCTTCCGTACATGAGAGTTGCATCCCTTTGAAGCTGCCCTTCCCTGCAGATGGCTGATAATTTGGGAATGCAAGTCAAAGCAGCATTTGCTGAACAATACAGTTCAACACAAACACCGTGATGTAGGCGTAAAGCAAGCTGTCTCAAGTCTAGCCAAGAATAACTTTGAGCTTCATGAAGGCTGTTTTACCAAAAGTGCTAGTATATAGTCTAGTTCAAACCTGTCTCTTGCACTGTATCAATGTGCAGCACTAAGCTCCATCACAGAAAGACGATGAACCCCAGTCAAACTTACAAAGCACAGAATCTGAAAACTAAAACTACCTGTACGCTCAAAAACCGAATCTGCATCATCATCACTGAACCCAGAAGAGATGAGACATTCTGCTGCTTGAGATATTTTGCCATAGTCCAAACAATTATTCCACCCTAAAAAGTCCCATTCCTTCACACTTATGCTTGAAGATAGTACTGTATTCCAGCGAGAACTGAATTGTTTCTTTTCTATTATCAGCTGTTGAGTTTAAATACTAAATACTACAGGTAAAGAAACAATCCTATGAAGTAAGGCCTACCTTGCATACCTTCCTTTAATGTCTGTTCTCACAGTATAGCAAGTGTTACCTAAATCTACCATTGCCTGTATTACAGAAATTAAAATCCCCCAAAAGTACCACAGTTCTGACCCTCCCTCAGCTCTCAAACTTGCTAATAAGGCAAGCAGCTTTCTTTTACCTACAGGTTTAACATAAGAGAAAAAGACAATTGTGTTAACTGCTTAGTTCGGGCCTTTTTTACAGTATGAAAGAGTCAGGTTACAGGCTGCAGCAGGCTACGAGAAATAAGCAGCAAATGGGGCAGCTGATGATCCCAAGAGCACGACTGCACTTGCTAAGAGATCAGTCACACAAAAAGGGACAGCACCTGGAACAGCACCTAACATCAGCTGATGCAGTGTCATTCAGGGCCTTCAAAAAGACGATCAGCTCTGAATTCTGCCCAGGATCAGATTGTGATACAGATAATGGAAGACAACTGGTATGCTCAACCTGAATTGCTTCACTTCACAATATGCAATCACAACAAATTCCACACTGGGGTAATTTCACTTGGCTTGACAAAAACACTTCAAATGCCACTGTCACTGCACAGTCTCTGTTCACAGCATGGAATGAAAGTCAAGGCAATACTTAGCCCCCATTCCCTATCCAGCCCTCAGACAACACTAAAATCTGTGACTGATGTCAACTGAAGTACTTACATAGGCCATATAGAAACAGGTCTTCAAGTTTAAGTACTTCCTCCATTTACCTGCATAGGTTGGATCCAAACTGGATAATGTTTGATCTGTGAAAACATATGTAAAGTTATTCTTTAAGACATATCCAAAAAGAAAAATCACACACACACTCAAAGACCAGAATTCTTAAACTTAGCAACAGATCTTTAACAATACAGTAGTCAGAAACAAGTCACATAAATTACTCCTGCAAAGGCACCGAGAAACTATGAGTAAAAAAGAAAAATATGCAGTTTCTTGAGCTGTCATGCAGTTGGTCCCTAGAATCCCTGAAACTGCTGTCCACTAATTTTGGAAAGTTAATTTTCCTAGGTGTTTTCAGGCAGCATTTCAAAGGTTGTTCCTAGTTTAATTTCAAGTAGTGACCTATAAAAGCCTACATATGTTATGATATTCCATCTGTTATATTGACTCCTGTATTTTTTCACTTTTCGCACTTGCCTCAGGAAGCTCATAGATCAGCTTACTCATCTAGAAGGACGTACATAATTAACCCACTACACACTTTATGGTCTGCATCATAATCTGCTGCCCAATGGCAGTTGAAACACCCTCCATTTACATCAAGCCATTTCTTTGCTGCTATTACATATTCTCAAGACATCACTCTGCCTTCTGTCTCCCCTCACTAACATTTCCTACCATTAGTTACAGGAAAAGATTCCCACAAAAACAAAAGGTCTTATCAAAATATATCTGTTGCACTAATAACTGAAGCCTTACATGTGCTAAACAGAAGCTAAATACACAAAGCGTATCCACTGAGAAACAGGGTTAATATCGCAACTGACAGGCAGGTGAAGTATGTCTGCTGGTCAGAATGCATAAACCAGGTCACTAAGGATACAAAACAAGACACTTACCAGCTTTTTGGTAGAAGTTAGCTGTTTCATAAGCAAGAGCAGCTATTAGTCCTGGATTGTGTTTCAGCTCAATAGCCCGAGCAATTGTCACTGAAAAAAAAAATCCACACAGTATTAAAGTTTAATTGAAAATGTCACATCAAATCAGCAGAGGCATTTAGCATTTTAAAACCCCTGCATGAGCAGAAAACAAGTATTTTGCAGTCAAGCAAACTGCAGAATAAAGACAGATTGTTTCTTGGGACAGAATGATTCAAAATTAATAGAAAAGCTGAAGGAAAGTTAGTGTGAAGGCTAGCAAGTAAACAGAAGCTGCCATTATTTTAAAGTAAAAGAACTGGAAACTTATGTTGGGCAAGCATAGTGGTGAAGAGACTGCATGAAAGGAAAAAAGAAGAGGGAAGAAATGTCACACACAAGTTCTTCCATTCGTAATATCAGAATGATTTTTGGCAGTCCTGTATCAGAGTGATTTTTTTTCCTCCTATAATGGCAACTGAAGTTTCCTTAAAAGCAACCTGCTCCACTAAGCCACAGCACTTCAACAGAAGGAAAAAAAAAAAACATTGCTGCCAAGCAGACTTCACGAGACATCAAAGTAACCCACAAAGACTGTCGTTTCCCATCCCCAGCAAACATATATTTGAAGATACCTTCTTGAGCTTCAGCTTGACACTGTACGATGTAAGAGTCTATAAGCCGAGCTTCTAAATCTCTTCCCTTTTCTACAGGTGTAATCAATTTTGGAATGTGACTTTCCTAAGGACAAAGCAAGTTACAAAGTTACTTTAGGCTTAATACCACCACTGCCAATGCAAAGCAAGTCCTTTATTCCTAAATGGATGGGACACTGAGTGAAGGTCCCAAGACAGCTGGCTGCACTGCTGCATGTGCTACTGGGCAGATAGATGGATTACTCTTCCACTGCCATTGGGAAAGAGTAGCAGGGATTGAGTGGTACCACAACATATTAATAACCTTCTTTTTCCTGTTCACTCAGATAGTCTAAGGTATTTGCTTATTCTGTAACCTCACCAGAAAAGCAAAGGCTTTTCTAAGACAAAAAGTCAAGTACTTGGAGATAACTTAACAGACAGCAAAACAGTTTTTCTACCTTCAAGTGTTTAAAAATCCCAGCTGCTATCTTCAGGCTTCTGTGAACGTCTTTTGCTTCATCTTCTGTTATACTACGAATATAGAATGAATCAGTGAAACTTGAGCTAGAAAGTACCACTATGTGTCATTTAGTCCCACCCTCCTGCTTTGGAGCAGGACTATCGACAACAGTCGATCAGGTCAGTTATGGCTTTGTCTAGATATATCTTGAATCCTTCAAGAATGGAGAGCCCAATAACTCTCTAAGCAACCTGACCCACTGCTGTGCTACCCTCGTGGTAAAGAAGTTTCTAATAGTGTCCAATCATCAAATAATCTAACAGAATTCATTTGAAACAAGAAATGTAAGACTTTGTAATGACTTTCAAGTAAAACGTAACCTCGGTGTTAAAAGCCGAAGCTTTAGAAATCTGTAAGGCTAGAAGCAAACAGAGCTGTGATTTTGAGAATCTCAGTTTTGTACCTGGACATTTAGAGCAGGACTGATGAAGCATTTATTCACAACTGACACTTTCTCTATACTACAGTCACATGGTACTACTACGCTTTGTTCACAGATGCAAGAAGGCATTGAAGTGCGCTTGGGCATTACAGCACATGAACGAAGGCCAACTGCATCCTTGAGCTCCTACTGTCTCAGCTGGACATGCACTACACCAGTCAAAACTCAGAATCTGCTAAATTTTTTGGTGGAAAAATTTCTGCAATGGAGTTACTAAGAAAAGAAAAATACTTACTCTTCTTTTCCAGCGAGTCTTGATGCATATTTTGTGTACCACAGAGCTACATTAAATCCCATGGAAACCAGTTCAAAAACTGCATCCTGCTGGGCACTAAAGACAGACAGACAAAAGCCACCCAAACAATTTAATGCTTTCCATTTTGTACTGACAAGCTCTCTCTGCTGATAGTTCTCATAGCATAAGATTTTTCTCTCCATAAAATATTTTTCATTTAAGAATTCAACAATTTCCAATTCAGAACCTCCTACTTGCTGAACTGCCTAAAAGAGACTTCAATTTTTACTTATTCCCTTTAAGAGCTCATAATTGCAATTTCCAACATTCAGATGCCCACCCTTCCCATTTGGGAACTTTTATTTTAAAACAGTAACTTGAGATTTGTTTAGCTTTGGGTGTGGCTGACATTTTTCCATTTTTTTTTTCTTTAATTGCGCATTTTGTGGAAAGCCTTGTTTTGGAATGTCTACTTTAAAGTTGTAGCTGCTAAGTTAGTAAGTCAGAGTCTATTACATCTCTGTCAACTGAACGTTATTGCAAGTATTTCTGTAACTGCAGTCAAACAGTGCATGTGCGAATAGCAGAACATTTCAGAAGCTAAAAACACAATCTTTGAAAAGAGGGAACTTGCAATCACAAGCTCAGTAAACTGAACTAGTAAAGTAAACTCAGGAAATACTAAATTTTAAAAAGAAAGTTATGGGAGTGGGAAGAATAATATTTGCACAAGTACAAGTGTGTATGACCATGAGAAAACTAGAAGAGAGTCCTAACCAACAGATTTGTCTTCCAAGGAGAATAAAAGCTTTGAGGAAGTCAAGCACTTCTAGATAAAGCCTGACAAAGCTGTAAGTGTGGTTATACAACACAGTTACCTACAATAGCAAGAGATAACTGAATAATCCAGAAGGTTACAGATCTACAGCCCTACTTAAAATAAAGCTTTGTTTGCACCAGGAGTACGTGTACTAGGAGCTTCAGAGGACAAGAACAAAATCAGATCTTCAGCAACATTTGTACTTCAAAAAACTCAGAAGACACTGGTCAGGCAACAGTGCCAAACGAAAATGTTTTAAACTAGTAATCCATGTTATCATATTCAATTCACCAGAACTCTCACGGTTCTTCTTTGTACTGCTCTGGCCAACTGTCGATTCAGTCTGCAGCCATTATCATGCCCTTACATAAAGGCAACACATGCTTCGGAACATCTAATGCAGTATCGCAATTATCAAAAACACAAAACAACAAGTTTTTGGAAACTACTTTGTGTTGAACATTTTGCTACACTTTTAAGTTTTCTTTCACACCTGTGCTGACACATGTGCATATATGAAACGGACCAGAAGAAAACAGCTGCATACCCTGTAATCATAAAAGCATACGTACCTTGGAACTTGTCCTTGTAACGTGTCTGTCCACTTGAAATTCTGAATATATCGCAGCTTGCATTCTTGGGAAGAGTCATCCAGGGAAAGGATAAAACCTATAGAACAAAAAAATTTACCGACGGGCAATTTCGAAGTAAGAAACAGAAACAAGTAATGAAGGAATGGAGATCAACAAGAATACAGATATACTTATAAAGGAATGTTTCTCGCCATACCACTCAAAAATCTGTGTTATTTCCTATCTTGAGAACAAGATGTGCAAAAAACCTATCTGGCTACTACAAGAAACTCCTTGCCCAGCAGGTTACCAACTCAGCCCTGTGAGTCTTGATTGCTCAAGGAAAACCTTGCAGATGTCTGCATGTCCCGAATGGTGACCAGTTGGGAGTCGGACTGATCCAGGTACAGGATGGCTGAGGCTGCTCGAGGTGAGTGACTGTCCCTGCCATCATAGTGGCAATTGGGAAATTCCAGCAAAAGCTGCCTGGTCAACAGGGAGAGGAAAAAGGGCTTGTAAGCATGGACTCACCTAGCCATCATCTCTTTTGTTTCCAGGGCAACAGGAAACGGGTTCTTTATGTTGAGCAGCCCAGAAAGCAGCAGTTAGTGGGACGAAGCTCATTCTACGGGATGTTCAAATCCTAGTATATGCAGGCCCNATGGACTCACCTAGCCATCATCTCTTTTGTTTCCAGTGCAACAGGAAATGGGTTCTTTATGTTGAGCAGCCCGGAAAGCAGCAGTTAGTGGGACGAAGCTCATGCTACGGGATGTTCAAATCCTAGTATATGCAGGCCCAAGAAGGAATTTTTCAGAGAGGAGCAATATGGGCCTGATCAGGTCCTACAGACTTCAAGAATTCAAGACTTGCTACAGCAGCTATCGGGGCTATAGCTCCAGGTGCTGTCACCATTTATAAAGACAGAAAATACTTACTACTTTCACGTGCAGATTTTAGCGACTAAGCATGAAGCTTTCCTGAAGAAATCTTGTCTGCAGCAACATGAACTGTCATCCTACCCTTATCTAGAATGTCTCAGTAGCTTATACCCTCCCAGAGACTGATGGAAGTACACCAACTTGAGGTGCTTCACTTCCCACAGAGTGAAAGATCACACAATTTCCATGAATCATCTAATTCCTGCAAACCCAGTTCCAAGAAACTTGTCTGAGCACCTGACCGCTAAGAGAGAGTTATCAAAATATTGGCAGAAGGAAGGTTTCAAGGGAATGTGTCATCGCAGGTGACCATCTACGGAAAATGTGGATACTATGGTAATGAGAACCTACTTATACCTAAGACAAGCAGCAGCAGAAGTGTAAACTTGCAGTAAGTCTATTATCTAGCATTAGGCAAAACAGAGGTTTACACTGAAGAGCGACTCCTATCAACTAACTAATAGACTCAATTTATAGTTAAGGAGCAATCACCACAATCGAAGAGACAAATAAACATTTTCCCCTCAGCAGGAAGCAGAATGAGGTTAAAAGCAAGAGGACAGGACTGTCAACACTTAGTACTGGCAGGGTCACAAAGGACACTGAAAGTTGTAGGAAGGGCTTGGCAAGTATCCATGACTAGTATCAAGCATAGAACACACGAGGGTACTCTCTTTCCTGAGAAGTGCAAAGCTTCTTTAGAGAAGATTAGCACAATACATATTCTGAGAAGCGTTATTAAAACTCATATACCTCTTGATATATTAGCAGTCTTGCTAATAAATATTCCTACCTTGCAAAAGTGAGAAGTACAAGTCAGTGGCATTCTTCATCATTTCTGGATTACAACTCGAGTCTGTAAACAGCTCCAACAGTCGTGTTCGAGAAAGTTTCAAATCACTGTTTGGAGGGGGAAAAAAAAAGAAAAAAACCCCCTAGAAATTCTACCCAAAAACATACTATTAAGAAAGCACCCATCCATGTATACCACCACCCTTCTGGCTAAGAAAGTGAAGCTAAGCATTCAATTTACCTATCTGAAGGCAAGGAAAGGTACTTCATGAGGAAGGTGCCAATAAATACAGAAAAAAATCTTCCTTTCTCCTCTGCATACATACAATTCACTGTTTAGTTTAAAGCACAATTCATTTTGGATGAACAGCAATGGATAATCAGTACTTATTATCAATCTATTCTTCTAACACAAACTAAAATAACTATGCCTTTATTTACCGAGAGGCTGGGTGCAGGGTGAGGGAAGAGAAAGTAACAAGCAGGAACATTCTTCAACATTAGAATGGGATGAGCATATGAGGAGATAAGAATAGCTCTACAAAATAAGCTGAAATGTCTTTTCATTACATTCCTATTTACAATAGAACATTCATGCTTTATTCACTTATGGAAATTACGTTAAGTAATCTTTTGCAGAAGAATGCACAGTCATCAGAAAGACAGTGAAATCTTTGGTCTTTTGCCTCTGCATTATTATAAAAGGCCTTGCTAAACACTTAGAGTCTTGAAAACTGGATAATTCATTCTTTGTAACTAAATTTTCAGTGTTACCAGTGACTTATTGTCTCCCAGCCTACACGTTTCTAGTCATCTTCAGAACAAAAACTGAAGAGTAACCATTACTTTCAAGGATGCCCTCCAAACTGTGAGAGACAGAGTGAATTTAATCACAAGTACACTTACTTGCAAACCTTTGATGCAGCTGGAGTGGCAGCTACCCCGTAAAAATTGAATGAAACGGGAGCTGTAGCCTTCAAAGGGTTGCGATGAAACCAGTGCGTCATTTTCTTTCTGTAGTGTTGTTTAAGCCAAATCTAAGGTGTGGAAAGAAATCAACAGCTGTAGGAACAGGTACAGCTGAGGTACTGTATATGTCACACAGAAAAATATATTCCAAATGTAAACAATTAGGAAAGAAATTCATTTGCAAACCTGTATATATAATTACAGAGAAGATTTTTTTCCCCCATTTGAAACACGAAGTTTTCATAGGCCCTGTCTTCTTCATCCACATGCTTAGTTTGAGAATTTCACTCTGTTGAAACATATGCCTTCTAAGGAAACTACTTTAAGCTAGACAAAAAGCTACAACCTTCTTTGTTCTGTATTACTGTATACTTTCTGATTTGAAAAAAAAAAAAAGTTATCTCCTGCATAAGGCTGAGTACTTCCCACACCATTTACAGGTGTATCTCAATTCATGGAGCTTATTCTATTTTATCTGGTCAATATATTATCAGCTTTTACTGTGGCACCATTGATATTAGACAAAACTGTGATTACACAGTAACCCTTGCCAAAAACACGGACATATTTACATACCTGCAACAGACCTGGAAAGCTGGTAGAGTACAGCTAAAACAGAGTATCTTTTCTCTTTTATCTCAATTTCAGAGAGCAGATATAACATAGGCACTCCAAGCAGATGTTTTTACAAGCTTTCAACAGCGATGCATGGTGGGAGGATGAAACACAATGGCCACAAGCTGAAACAAGGGAGGTCTGTACTTGGTAAAAGGAGAACCTTCTTCACCGTGCAGACAGTCAAACTGGGGAACAGGTTGCCCAAAGAGGTCTCCATCCGCAAAGGCTTTCAAGATCCCACAGGATAAAGCCCTGAGGCACCTGGTCTGACCTCGGAGCCGGCTCTGCTCTGAGCAGGACCTTGGACTGGAGACCTCCCAGCACCTTCTCCAGCCTCAACACCTCACGGCCCTTTCTCAATCTCCAATCTCATCGTTACAAAATACTTCACAGCTCTCCTGAAAGAAAGGAGATCTGCCAAGCAGCAACCCCCTGCGACCGTCCAGGTCTTCCTGACCGAGCAGATCGTCGCTCGTTTATCGTGTCAGCGCCTATCACGACATCTTCACCCACCTGCGCAGCAGCGCGTCGGAGAAGCGCTGTCACACGGCTCAGTCGCACCCAAGCCAGGGGACAGCGGGACAGGCGCTTAACAAGAGACCTTCCCTGCCCAGACCCCCGCACGGGGCGGTTTGCTCGGCGGGACCCTGCCCGGTGCCGGCCGCCTCAGGCCCGCGCCGCCGCCTCGCCAAGGCTCGCCGCGGGGCCAGCAGCACACGCCGACCGACGGCCGCCCC
>VZSC01011571.1:43079-61035 GCA_013398225.1 Steatornis caripensis | reverse complement strand
TTTGTTTTTTTTTTTTTTTTTTGTTTTTTTTTTTTTTTTCAGATCAGTAAGGGGCTGATGCACTGAAGCTCTGAGCCTGGTTATCAAATGGTGGTGCCTATTTCATTAGCCACATACACAGCTGAATTCCCCAACATTTTGTTGAGAGCACATCCTCTTCCCCTCCTCTACCGTGAGGAGTGCTAGTCACAACAACAAAACAGTCTGGCTATTGCTTTGGAAGAAGCACTTAAAACTCTGCACAGCCAAATCTTTTAGTGTGATGTTAAGCTCCTTGCTGTTCTGGTCTTCCCTATTTCTGCAGGAGCTCGGCTGGTGTAATCCAGTGATTGCGACCAATTACTGTGATCGCTAGTATCATTCACTTGATGTGTAAGAGTAGAGTTTAGCATGCTTCTGGGTTTTCAGGCAGTTTGGTTAAATAGAAGTGTATCTTCTCTATTGCCACCCTTCAGAAAATCTACATACCAAAACAGCTACTTGTGCTCAGCTAAGTTCCTGCTAATACGTCCATCCACCAGCATGCTGTTTCCTCCTGGTTCTGGAAAGTCTCTTTCCATAATATCTTGCCTTTCTGAGGTTCTGCATGTCATGTATGAGCCACCTCTTTATTTTTCTGAACATAGAACAGAGTGTAAACTTCAGAGTTTGCTTATCTGGTATTACTGGCCAAGGCTGTGCACAGAATTTCATAGATTGGAGAAGGTGAGGCCTGTGAAGCTGGTTATGATTTCCAGTTTGTTGATCTACCCTTATTCTAGTCTTTGTGTAGATTTACAGTTAGCTGTTTTCCAAAGGACCATACATACTGCTGAGAATTACTGTGAGGCTCTCATTGTTTTTTACTCTGTGGGGAGGATGAATTTCAGCCCTGATTCCTCTGTACCAAGCAAAAATTACTAGCTTTACAGCTACAGGATGGGGAGAAGGCTAGGTTCAGATTTTCAGCCCCATCTGTCTGTATAAACTTTTACCTTGTTTGGGTTTATTTCATGCATCGCACGTGGTGTTACAATGCAGATATGGCCACACCATAATTGATGGTGTGTTACTTGCTAATGTAATCATGCAATCTGTTGATCTAACAATACTTGATAGACACCACCAATTTCTTTCCTAGGCCAGTTATCTTTTGTCTTATAATAAATGTATTGTTTGTGGTAAGAATTCAGACTTTTAAATATTCGTGTCTTGCCTTTTTGCTGTTGATCTGAAGAGTCTGTTTTGAGACGCTGTATGCTGCTTCCCTTGATAAAGCAGACTGGTCTCCCGAATTTGCCATTCATTCCTGGACTTTCAGTTTCTAGGGGGTTGTTGTCTTATATCTGCTGCTGGACGTAATTGTGGAGTTTTAGTCCTTAGGGAAGGCACTGTCTTGACTTGAATAATCGACAGTGCTGGAATCTTCATTAATGATTGTGAGTTCTGTTGAAGAATTTATCTGCAGATAAATACCGTAAGCAATAAATAATTGTTTTTTAAATCTAGTCACCCTGCAACAGCTTTAAGGAGGCTGTGGAACAATTTCATTACCTAGAAGCTGCGTGTGTGAAATATTAACAGATATGGTTTCTGGTGGATTTACCTCAGATTTAACATCTGCATCCTGCTGTTCTTTATTTTACCTTTGTTCTCTAATAATCCCATCTTCATTCATGATCAGCCACTGTGTTTTGCTATGTGAGTTGTTCCAGTTAGGTTTGGCCATGGTTGTCAGCTTGCCTCCAGCTATAGTTACTCTCACCCAGTTCTCTATGTAATAAATTTGACCTTTAAAGCCCTCTTCTAACCGCAGTTGTTGCTTCTCGTGTAACTGTGTGTGCTAAGCTGAGTTTTCTGCAGTGTTAGAAAATCATGCTTTTTTTATGCAATAGTAACTTGCTGAAACAAGAGTGCTGTTGAACAGTCTTAGCATGATTCATTAAACTACTAGTCTCCTAACAGCCTAGATCTCTCTTTAAAGCCAAACTCTGCTCTGGCTCTGTATTTATGCAAACATCTATGACTGCATTACAGTTAGCACAGTCATTACTCACACAACTGCACTGAAGAAACCTTGACTGCCAGATCAACTGACTTTTTCCCTTTCTAATCACGAGTTTACACAAAACTGAGTCTTAACTGTTTTAAACTAGCAAAGTTAATTATGGCTTCAGTCTTTCTAATGAGATGCAGAATGTTCTCCCTGCTGCAAAAAGGAGCCTTTGCATGGGATAGCTGCAGCTGAAAAAGATAGCAGTGTTTAGCTGCATTTTTAACTTTTGGGTTGGGTGTGGTCCCTTAAAAAAAATAGTTATGAATAATGCCTGCTGGGAGCTTGCCATATTTCAATAGATTCCATATAAAACCTATTCTTTACTATTTTAAGACTACCAAACTCTCTTCAATTAATCTGTTTTTAGAGCCATTATTGCTTTTCAGTCCCCAGGAGCTAGAGAACACACATTTTGTATTGCTGTTTGTCCTCTTAGAAGGTATGTGGTTCAGGCAGTTTTAAGAATTACACAATTACAAATCTGCAGGATTGGGAACAGGGATGTTGCTGAGCTTATTGGCGAACTGACAAAGGAGATGGGGCTGAGCAGTGCTTCTTGAGACCTCATTTATGGTGTGGGCTTAATGCCCTGCATGTGAGACAGGGAGGGGAAGAGCCATGTGAAAATCTGTTTACGTGTTCTGATTCCGTGGTGGGGCACAGAGACTGTGTGCTGGCATCCTGCGAACTCGTAGCCCTCTTTCTGTGGTGGAGTCAGAGGGGTTTTGATCTAACACAGAATGGGCATGCTCTTTGCTCAGCAGTCAACACTGAAACCATCAGAACAACAGGGTTTTTGCGAATATTAGAGCTGTAGTCAAACCTCAGAGATTTCCCCTCCCTTCCCTAGGGAGCCTCTGGATTCCTTTCTTTTACCCATTACTTCACACCTTCCTATTTAAGATTCTACCTTTGCAAATGTATGTTTCCAGATGTTCTTAAATATAAAAAGGAATACCTTTTGCTATTCTGTGGCTGATTAGATGGATGTAGTGTGTTCTCACCCTAGGGACTGAGATTCTGCTTCTGTAGTTCTACTCCGTGTTCTCCCATCCAGCTTGAAGATACACATAAAATCACAACACCCTTGTGTGGAGTGTGGGTCTGAAGGTGTCAAAATGAATCCCAGACTGTATGTACTCCTTTCTTTTTAAAAAAAAATCTGTGTTTTTCCAAGCTATGCTGGAGGTCCAGCTATGGATCTCTGTTATGTGGCAGAATTTATTTTGGGGAGGTAGAAGTTTGTGGGCTGAACCTAGAGAACAAAATGAACCCACACACAAATGGAGCTGTCGTATTTTTACTCTGCCATATTGCATGCAAGCGTAAGGTCTATGTTGCTCTAAGTTAAAATTCCCAAACAGCACGCTGCTGCACATGCTGCATCCTAGGCAGAGGAGAAAACAGTGTGCGTCCTGTGCTAATACACAGCACTCGAGCTTTCCTGGCAGGTCTTAAAAGAACAGATTTTTTTGTAAGACCTCCATACAATGGACAGTAGTGTAAACTATGAGGATGTAAAGTCTGGGCTAATGCCATTTTGTAACAGAGTGTTTAAGACGAGGAGGTACCATTTTGGGAGAAATGACTTTGAAAGCTTTGATGAGCCTATGGTCGCAGATGAAAATCAGGTATCTGAGGCTTTTACACACTCCAGCTGTTGCCTCTGCCCTTGAGGTACTGATGTCTGATCTGCTTATAATTCAGCTCCTGAACTCTTTCAACTTTCAGTGTGGTGTAAGGTGAACTGAAACTGAAGCCACTTAGCTTTTAGCCCAGCCTCTTGAAACTGCTGGTGGCCCAGGAGCTGATTGAGAAGCAGTTCTGACTGCAGGAGAGTCGAGGTAGAGGACTGGGGAAGGTAGCTGTGAAAGCACGCCTGGTTCTTATCTGGTGCTACAAACCTCTCGGAGTCCTAAAACGTAACCCTCCTTTAAAAGGAAGTTTTGGCTTTTGACTGACACATCATAACTTGCCAGATGCCCATACTCTTGAAGCTCTTTGATGCTAGAGTTGTGCTCTAGCATGTCATCCAGCTAGGGGGGAGCTGGTTTTATACTGTCTGGTTTAAAAGGGGAGAATGAGTTACAGGTGCTTATTTCAACTTTTATCTTCCTTCTGAGGGGAAATCTTACTTTGAAAATAACCTGCTTTTTGTTATAGCTTATTGTTGCTATTTTTCTTGCCCTATAAATGTTCCACAGACTATGTTCAGTTAAATTTGGCCCTTATCTCTGCAGATAGACTTAGTTTTTCTTCACTAAAACCTTCTAGTTGCTGAACAAACTTGTGATGGTCAAACAAGGTAAAATACACTGTGCAGTTGTGTCCACTTGATGTCGGTTATGGAACTCTGAATTTCCCTCAGTTTTTTCAGCTGATACTAATAGAAACTAATGTGACTGTTAGAGGAGCTTCTTAATTTGTGAGACATAAAAGCTTAAGTAGCACTGCCTTCAAAGTAAGGCTGGTAGTAATGGGCTATTTTGAAGTCCTTCCCTCTCTTCTACATTTTAAAATAAAAATGAGATATTACTTCACAGTTCTGCTCAGGGATGTTTTAGATAGCTGGCAAGTTTGAATCAAAGAATCTATTTCATGTTTCACTCAGAGTTTAAATGTCTTAATTACAAAAATAGAAAGTTAGAAAAATAATCCGCCTTTATACTTCCTCTCCCACCAAAACCCACAAAAGCGGACTGTTTTTTCAGTGCTGAGGTAACTGGGCTTCTGTAACTTCTGAGAGAGCTGACTTGGTCTGCTGAGATTTTAAGCCTGATAGAGGAACTGTGGCCATGACTCCTAAAAGGGCAAATTAGAACAAACCACTGAAGTTCTCAGAAGGCAATATACTGGTTGTTTTGGATTTTTTCTTCTTTCTCTGCCCTGTCACTTCAGAGCAGTTGAGTTTATAAACAATTTATGATGAGGTAGGCATTATTACAGTTTCTGCTGAGTGAATGACCCCCATCTGTGTTGATGAGCTGTGGGTGGGGAGTTAAGTGGCAGATGTCTGTTTCATCTATTGCGCTTTCAGAAAATCTTGTTTGCGTTAAAAAAGCTTTTGATGCTGAACGATCTGGTACTGAATAATAAATCTGAAATCTTTGCGAGAAAAGCAACTGTTCATATTTCTATTTTTAAAAAAATGTGAATATGGGAGAACACAGTTTCAGTACTAATTTAAATATTTTTTTTTCCCTTTCAGAAAACCATAGCTAAAATTGCAACATGCTTGGAACTGAGAAGTGCAGCTTTACAGGTATAGCTCTTTTTCCTATGTGGCTTCTTACTTTAGGTAACTGTAGAGCTTTTTAAAGCTAGTTCAGTGTCTTCAGACATAGCCAAAACTTCTGAAAACAGGGTGAACAAACCCTTGAACACTTAGACTTTCCAGATTGTCAACATGATGGCCCAGCTGACTGCCTTAAAAACCTTTAAGTGCTTATATGAGCATGTATTTGGGTTTGTACAGGAATTCAACCACAGGTTTTGTGTCTTTGGTTCTTTGCCTCATTTTCCTCCTTCAGAACTGATTAGTTTGTCTTCCTAACCTGTGTGCAAGGGTAAAAGATTCCCAGAGTGACCCTTCCACTAATTCAGCTGCTTCACAAATCATAATAGAGCATGAGGAAGAATGTGTGTGCAGGATAAAAATGACTTTGCAGCCATCATGAAAACTGGCAGTGCTGTAGGCAAGTGTGTGAAAAAACAATGATTTAGAAGGCGCTCTTTGGTTTGGTTTTTTTTTTCTGGACTGAAGGTAAATGTCATGGAAGTGAATTTCTTTTTCTCTCAGCACAATCTTATCCCCAAAACAAAGGGGAAGAGAGAGAAATTTCCAAAAGAGTGTGGATGGGGGAAGGATAAATCAACTGAAGCAAAGTTGGGGTTACTGGATTACCTCTTTGCCAACAAAGAGTGGTGACAGGCAAATTTTGAATCAGGTTACTCACAGCAGTGTTCACAAGTACTTCATGTTGCTGTACGAGGTGCAGCAGCTCTATTGTGCTGCCTTCAGTTGTCTGAGGCTGGGATACAGTGACAATCTAGGCAGCATGCTGGAGCTGGACTAATGAAGTGGGGAATGATCAGTCTCAAGGCTGTGTGGCATTTGAAGAATTATTTCATCAGCTCTACCTGTTTGAACATCATTGCACTTGTTCTGAGTCACTGTGGCTCTGTAATGAGAGAGCAGGGATGTTCCATTGTGGGACAGCTTCGTGGGTCAGGTCACGTCTCAGAGCAACAGCAGAAGATACGGCAATGTCATAACCTGCCAAACTGAAGAGATGATGTTTCACAAGAACAGCTTTCCTTGCTGTTTGTTCCTCAGCAGTAACCCAAGGATTTTATAACCTTGTGTGAGGGTACTAGAACTTCTCATCCACTTCACTTTGGGGAGTGTTTTACTTGCTGCAGTTTCATTATGGTTTCTTAGCAGAGATTAAAGCAGTTGGAGAGTGTGGTCATCTTTTCCCATTCTTCTAACAGTATGGGTATAACTGCTTTACTGTCCTTGTGTAGTCTTGCAGAAGGTCCCTGTTGACACTTGGATAAAATCAAGAAAAAAAACCCTATCGGGCCTTAAAGAAATGTTGAAAACAATGGGTAATCTTAGGAGACGCCAGGGGGGCAATAACACAATAGATAAGACCTGATCCTCTGCCTAGAAGAGGATGTCCAGTGTCAATCCTCTTATTTGTAGCACTTTTCTTATGTCAGCTCTGCCACTTGTCATCTCACAATAGGCTAGTTCAGCTTGCCAAACTGTTGATGAGCTACCTCAGAATAAAAAATTAAAAACTTTTCTGTTGAGTTGGTAAGTCAGATGGGCTCACTGAGAAGCAGACATGTGCTACAGCCAGATGAGGAAACTGCGTCATCAGAGGTGGAGAGATGGGAATCCCTCTTCCATTTGCAGTGAGCTCTTAGTTGGGTGTTTTGTCAAGCTTATCCTGTATGCTGTAGTTTCTGCCAGTGTTACGATGCCTGATGTGTGTCTTGAACTGTGAATGCTCCTTTTGGGGCGTCGCTTTGCAATGCAGTCTTACAGCTGATCTTGCTTCATAACAACTTTATATTGCATTGAAGCTTGGAACATGGGATAAGTTTATTCTCAATAAATGAGAAATAATATACTTTCCACCTCACCTACAAACCTAGCCTCTGTTGGGGTGATTTTGTTTGGGTTTTTTTTAGGATGTAGCTTTGAAGTAACTTGGTACACTTGAACAAAGGAAGCACCTTGCATGCTTCTTCTAAGATATGATAGCTCAGTGTGAGGGGAAGATTCATACTAAGTTCTAACTCTTTCTTTGTAATGTCCTAGTCCACCCAATCACAGGATGAATTTAAGCTTGAGGATCTGAAGAAGTTGGAACCAAGTAAGTAGTACCTTTGTATTTTAAGTGAGTGACATTTATCATTACAGTGGAAAATATGACAGCAGCATGAATACTGACTGACCACAATGTGGTTTGACAGTAATGCTGGTTTTAGGTGGTTCTTCCAAATATCTGTTACCATGTAGACAAAACCTGATGTGTATTAAGGAATGTAATGTGGGTAACTTCAAAGTATAGTAGTCTTACTGTTTCAGATAATGTATTCATCTTTATTCTCAAATAAGTAACTCTTTGGGTGCTGCTAATTTTTACACAAAATAGTAATTTAAACTATCAGTGGTACAGTATATAATCAGCTGGAAAATTTACCTGCATATTTCTTATTTGAACTGAATTTCAACACTTGTGGTCTTCCTCATTGCAGCATGAAATTTACTTTTTCTTCTGAAAATATTTAACTTGTGGTCATGGTGGCCAATCACCTGTCACCTACCGCTGTAATGCTACCAGACTAACGAAGTTAAGAGTCGAAGTGAGGATGTGAGTCGGTCTTTGAAGGGTTTTGTGTGATGTTGTTTTTTCCCAACTGATCCTGGGTCAGTTCTTGGTATGTCAATCCAGAAATAATGTTTTTTGTGTAGGAAATGCCTATTTATCTGCTACATTTTCCTTGCCGTAACACTGGCTGCTTATTCTCAAAGCATCCTTATGACCAGTGCTTCCACATCTAAGCAATATTATCCTGCATGCTAACGTTTCTGCTATTCTTGGGGAACAGGAACAGCTGGCAGAAGCTGGTTTTAGTTTGCTCCTGTCACAGTGGTATCATTAAGGAGGACGTTGGGGATAAACATGATGGGCAGGCAAGCGTTTCCACTTCACAAATAAGCTGAGTTTCTCTGCGTTCCCATTCTCTAAGTAACTGGCACAGGATCCTACAGGGAAGCTTGTCAAGAAGCAGGGCATTGAATTGACTCCAAATGCTTTTTAAACTGTTCCCTGAAGATGGAAAGTGAAGGTACGCAACAAGACTGCTAGGTCTGCGAAGACTGTAACTCAGGAAAGGGTTTAACTTACTAGGTCTTTCTCAGTCTAGGTATTGCATGTCTGGCCTCTATGTCCTCCGATTTGGGATTATTTTGTGTAGATACTCCCGCTCTCTGTTTACAAAGTGCTTAAAATGTTGTAATCGTTTAATGACTGTGGATTTTAGACTCCATTGTGTAAATGCCCTGTGAGTGACTGAATGATGGAACAGGGAGAGGAATCACGTTTTAATTGACCAAACTGTCCTGCAAATCAAAGGAAGTGACTATTGAAGGGTTTAGTCAGAAGTTACATTCTGCCAGCAGACATAAAGCTTCCCTTGAAATGCCTCCTTTTCTGAACAGCCAAAATTTCAATTATGGTGCAACAGCCCTGTTGCTTCTCTTGCTCTCCATCAGAGAATTGATTTTTAGCTGTCGAAAAAACTGTTCAACAGTGTGAAGTGCATTCAGCCCATGCTTCATGCAACAAGCAACTATATTAAAACTGAGGAAGAATGTGTGCCATCAGTTTTCAAAGACACCGAGTTATTTTCCTTGGAGGAGAACGGGTGCTTCTACAACAACAATTGAACATTGATGTTCTTAATGCTGCTGTCTGACTTGGATTGTTCTGGCCTCTTTCTCTCTGAATTGTGCCTTTGTTTTGTGGTTTTTAAGTAGATTTTGAATAGAGTAAATCTTAATCAGGCCAACACCAGCCATTTCATAAAATACACTGTGAAGTCTTTTAATTTGTGTGTTGTCAATTTTCTCTTGCATTCCACCACAAAAGCCTAAAAAAAATCTGGGCTGGCAATGCAAATAAGTGGTCCCTTTGTTAGGTCAAGCCATTCTGTTAGGGTGGAACGAAAACAGCTATTCACACAATTTGGCTTGTTATAATTACTTTTGTGACAGAAGTTGTCAAAATGGCTCAGAAATTTGGTTTGGGTGTTGTTATAACAACCAAGGCCCTTAAATTTAACCTTTTTTTTTTTTCTCCATCCCCTGCCCCTTGCGTTATCAAGTTCTAACTTTTCCTACTTAAGCTTGCATTTCATGGTGCTTGGAAAGTGTAGCAGTTGGCTAGGTTTGTTTGTTTATAGGATTTGTCACTGAATCTTTTGTGGTAGAGGGTCCATACATACAAACAGTTCTTTGGAGACTACACTGTGTGAAATCATTGCTAACACACTGGGTCTCACAAACCGTTTTTCTTGTGAAAGCTTATACCACTGTTGTTGTACGCATTACAAATGGATAGGCTGGGACATCCCGTGTGCCTGTGTTTGTGCGTGGTAATTCTAGCCACTAAGTGACTAGTTTCAAACTCAGTGTACGTGTATTATAAGAGAAGTAGATGCTGACTCGTACTGGGGAGCCTGATACCTGAATTATTTTGTGTTGTCTATTTAAAAGAAAATCAGTACAGGTATCATAGGCTGTCACTAAAAGTCTAACTGGACAGGGGTCTTTACCAAGTTAGTGTGTACTGGTCTTACTGCTCATGTTGATAAATTCTTTTGAATCTTTCAAGAGAGAGACAGCTGCTGATAAAATCAATGTGATTTTCTCCAATGTCACAAAAGAAAAGGCAGCTTCTGCACAAGATCTTGCAGAGCAGTATTTTAAAAACATTTATGTTGGAAAACTAATGTAAATGCAGGCCATGATGCTGGGATCTGATTCGTTACACACGTGGAGAGCTTTCCATGAATCCTGTTCTCAGCAGCAGCATTACAGAGGGGAAGTGCTCTTTCTCTTAGAGGTGATCTGTGTTTTTAAGAACAAAAACCCAAAAAAGCCCAAACCAACCTCTTAACGCTTGGGTGTCTTATGCAGTAGTGCAAGGGAGATTCCTGTTCGTCGTAACCTGCTGTTTTTTTTCTGGGATCTGGTTATTTTTATTTAAAGCAACTGAAACTTGCACTTGTGATGGGTGTAAAGAGGATTTTCCTGTTCTTTAAAGGATGACTGTTGCATTGCTGTTTTATTGCTTTGCTTTTTCTTGGTGACTTTGAACGAGTACTTCACCTGGCTGAGTGCTGTACATCCACTTCTTACCCCGATGATGTTTAAGGGAGCACTTTAGTAAATCACCATGTTACAACTTTGCAGAATTATTTGCTGTTGGTGATGAGACAGAGTTGAAGGCCTTTTAAAATCTTGATCGGAAGCTTTCTGCTGCAAAATGCAGGAGGTTCTGAATGCTGTTTCTTGAAGCGTTTCTGGGCTAAACCTTCTGCCTCGCCTTTGTTACCCCCACCCCCGGGATGTCTGGAGGCAGCGTGCTGCCGCGGGCAGGTCTGGGTCCAACGCCTGTGTGCGTGGCTGCAGCTCGGTGTGCGCTCAGCTCTGCCTCCAGGCAGCATCAGGATTTCGGGCGCTGTAAAACGGTTTGCCTTTTTCCTGTGCTCGTACCAGTGGAGTATTTTGTGCCCTCTAGTGATGACTGAGATGTATTACTGGGAGGCTTTTTTCAGGGGATGTTTATTCAATAGTGAGAGGAACTGGTTACTGGGAAGACAGAGGAATCTAGTGCTTACCAACCTTTGGAAGATGGGAGGCAATCTACTGTAATTTCTGTTGTTTCTGTATAACATGCCTATGATCTGAAAGAGATCTCACTTTACTGAGATTTTTTCTGTCTGGGGCGGTTTCACTTTCTGTCTCTGGTATGATGTAGCTCTCCAAGAGCTGGGGATTTCTGAGTGACGAAAATCCCCTTCTCTTCCTGCACCTCAGCAGCGCTGAAAGGTGACTGCCTGCTATTTATCAGCTGCTTTTCTGTTGGGAAGTGGCTGTGATTCTTTGCCACCACGTTGAGATCTGTGTTCCTGAAGCCTTTGGAGAGAAAGAGACTTGGCATCAGTTTTGTCCATCACATCTCTGACTGAAGGCAACTTAAAGCTTTCTGTGTATTGTGTCCAGCTGGAATCAGGCAGTACCTAACCTCTCAGGTGGTGGTACAGAAATCAGAAAAAAAAATCAGAATGAGCAAAGACTGGAAAGACCTTTTGGGTTCTTTGAGGTTTCCCTGAAGGATTTGTTATTCACTGTAGCGTTCAGATGGTGTCTGGTAAGTTAATGATGGAGCCACGCTGAGTGATGTGAGGCAGACAGGGTGAGTGAAGTCAGACAGGGAAGCTTTCCTACACTGAATGGGTTGTAGTTTGCAGAGGCAGAGGGGCCTGGCAGTGGTTCCTTAAACAGAACTGGTATTTGAGTACATCTGGGTATTTGTGTAATCTTAACATTGGTTTAAAACAGTTTTGTTCTCATTCAGTAGTTCTAAGAGGAGATCTGTGCTCCAAGAGGGCTTATTACAAAGTGAGACTCAATGAGAGGACTCAGTTTTTCTACCTCTCCATCTACCCAGTCTAGGAAACTCATGGTCTGGTAGGAGAGTGCCTCTCCCTGCAGGCCTTCTCTTCTAAATTTTTAGGCTCTTTAGCCATCATGAAATGCTTATTTCTTTCACATGCTTTTGGAAGGTTTGCTTTTACTCGTAAATGCTTTTGGAAAGAACAGCTAAAGTTGTGATTACTAAAACTTTTCAATAACTAAAATTAACTAAAAACTAAAACTCTTCAATACAGATGGCAAAGCCATTCTCCACCAAATGCTTGAGAGTATAGTTGGTGTCTTTGGGGGTTGATGCTCAGATGTTGCACTGTATCTCTTCTGAATTTTGCCAATCCGTCCAGACACTGGAGGGCATAAAAACAAGCAAAGCCCCAAAACAAAACAAAAAAAACCCAGCCCCAAAACACATGCATGGAGAAGTAGGAAATCTCAACTAAGCTATGTGTTACCAGCATGCTTGGACTCCCACAGTGGATTGCTGAATGTACAGCCTGCATGTGTGCTTAAGTGTGTCAGTTCTGGAGACTTCAATCTGTTTGGAGCTGATGCCAGTAACAGCACCACCCTCCTTTCAGTAGCCACCCAAGATTGCTACCATTACCCCAGGGCCTGTGGGTTTTTCTCATGCTTTTGGTTATTGCCACGTTTATCTTCCTTGTCTGTGGAAGTGTGGTGCTCATTATGTACTGGAGTTGCACTTGGCCTGTCTGGATGTTACAGTGATATAAATCTGATCAGGACTGTACTGGTGTTAAAATATGAGAGAAGGGTTGGGGATTTTTTTTAATGCCCTGATTATTATTATTATTATTAGTGTGTGTGAAGATGCTGTAACAATGGACATAGCTGTGCAAAGTAGTAGAATTAATGCATATTTATGGATACGGATTCTCACTTTTTTTCCCTCTCTGCAGTCTTAAAGNGGTTATTGCCACGTTTATCTTCCTTGTCTGTGGAAGTGTGGTGCTCATTATGTACTGGAGTTGCACTTGGCCTGTCTGGATGTTACAGTGATATAAATCTGATCAGGACTGTACTGGTGTTAAAATATGAGAGAAGGGTTGGGGATTTTTTTTAATGCTCTGATTATTATTATTATTATTACTAGTGTGTGTGAAGATGCTGTAACAATGGACATAGCTGTGCAAAGTAGTAGAATTAATGCATATTTATGGATACGGATTCTCACTTTTTTTCCCTCTCTGCAGTCTTAAAGAATATCCTCACTTACAATAAGGAGTTCCCCTTTGATGTTCAGCCTGTCCCACTCAGGTAAGAGAGAACTGGGTCACTTCATGTACAGATATGTATCTGAAAGGGAGCATAGCCTGGGACCTGATGTATGTCTGAAACACTAGAATTTCTAGAGCCACCTACTTGCTGTACTGCTTTGGGTAAACTGGTTAATAAAAGAACTTTTGAATTCAGTTTATCTAGGTACCACTAAAAATGGAGCCCATGCTTTTGGTAAAATCAGGACTTGGTACACCCCCTACATCACCCTGAAATTGCCAGTGTTGTCTCTTGGTTTTAGACTCTCTGATTTCTCTTGGACTGAGCTCCTGCAATCTCTGTCAGAGTCTATAGGTACAGGTAGTAGTTAGTAAGAAGTATGAAATTATATTAAAGCATGTTGCCCCTGCTGTATACTTAGATGCTGAGTTGTGAGTTGAAAGCCAGATGATGAATGATCTTTGGTCTCATTCTTCTTTTTTGTGTTTTGCAGGAAGATTTTAGCACCTGGAGAAGAGGAACACTTGGAGTTTGAGGAGGATGATGAGGAAGGAGGAGCTGGAGCAGGGTCTCCAGACTCTTTTCCTGCTAGAGTTCCAGGTAAGGGGACTAGCCTTGCCATGCCAACCTATGTAGCTTGTGTAAGTTCTGTCTCTGAGAAGCCCCTTTCTCTACCTCTGATTTGAAAAGTTTGTGTGAGGAGCAACAGGCTATTGTAAACTCTAATGCTGTGTTGGAGAACCACAAAGGTGGCCAGTGTATTTTTTTTCTTTCTCAGCAAACAGTGTATTATTGCAAAACAGTTGTACGGATAACCTGTGAGGGTGGTACCATCTACCTCTAACGATTAGCCTTTATTCCTTGTTCAAACTCAATATTTTAATTCCATGCACTTTGTTGGCTGTACTATGTGAAGCGTTTCAAACGCATTCAAATGTAAATTGTGGCAATGTTTCTCCTGCAAGGAGGATGCATCCTGCTAGAGATGTAGTAAGTTCTTGCTGGTTATTTTTGTGCAGTGTTGTCTGGTGAGACAAAGGCTGAGACTAAAGCCAAGCTCTGAGAGGATGAAGAGGGCTTAGCTTTGGTTTTGATAGCTTAAGCCCTTGCCCATGTGAAAGCACTTGTAGAACTGGATATACCTACAGATTCTAGAGAAGGTCTTCCTCTAACTTCAGCTTTTGACAATTTACCAGGTAAAGGAGTAGAATGTTCCAACAGAGGTTCTTTTGGTTCCTGGTGTTTCTTTGCGGAAGACACAAGTTTCTAGTTTCAGAGCAGGTTGGAAAACTTATTTCAGGAAGGAGATAACAAGTAGAGAAAATAGTACTTGTATTATGATGGAAAGAACTAGGGCTTTGCATTCCTTATGCCTGGAGCAAACACGTCTCTGTCCTTAGATTTGAGCCAATGTATGCTACTGAATATGATCCCAGCAGGCTATACCAATGTAGGTGTGCACAGTCTACAGGTGTTTATGCTGAGCTCACAAATAGGCTGTAACAAATTGTGATATTTTGTTGCTGACATTTACTATCTTGATCCTTGTTATTCACCATGAGAAATCTATTTATGAAGATGCATTCTGTCTGTCCAAAGTACAGCAGAGAGACCTTGAGTAGCTCTTGCTGTTGTGGTGAATCAATAAGGCCATAACCATTACTATAGTGTCAACAGTTACCTCTGTGCAACCCGTTAGAGCTGTATGCATAGTGGACGTAGAAGCTGTGGATGTGCTTAAGAAAGAATCTGAGTTAATGATAGACAGATTGAGTTTACAGTTAAATCATTCTCAAAGCAGTAGGTAGCAAAAGCGGAAAGAGGAGAGGTTTGGGGCATATACTTTCTTACAGAATTATTCCTCAGTAAGACCAACCTTTTAAGAGGAGGGGAGAGCAACTCCTGAACTTACTGGTATTTTACGTTGTCTACTCAGTAAACTGCGTATCTGACTTTTATGGGGTTTTTTGCATTAAGGTGAACTTCTCCATAACTAAAATAATCTAACCCCCTGGGGTGGTTTTGTACCACTTGAACACAGATCTATTGTTTCCCCACTGAATGTAAATCAGTGTGATGTTTCTTACCCGGTTGGAGGTTGGTCTGTTGCTCTTTCTCTGGGTGATAAGCCTTAAACAAAACCAGTTTGCAGCCTTCTGGGGTGAGCCTTATAAGTGAACTTTCCGTATTGAATTGGTAGAACTGTGTTGCGCTCTTTGCTTCTATATGCCTTTAATCCATAGTGCGTAACAGTATTGTCTAACTGATCATGGTCTTGTCTTCTACATGCATGGCTTCATCGTTATCACATTGCACCATTCATCTAACCCAGGAGCCAATGAAGGTATGATAACCTTTTAGTATATACAGTTGTCTTTTATCATATTGATGTAGCTGTGATGTTCTTCATTCAGCTCTTAGTTTCAACCCTTAAAATACAATCTTTGGTAACAATCCTAGTACTAGGCGTCTGTGTTCATCTCCATTTGCCTTCAGTACCAGAAAAAGGGAAGGTTGTATTTGGTGGTGCACCTTACATAGCTCCCTAGAAGTCTTACTGTGCTAATAAAGACATTCTGACTTGCAGTGTAGCCAAAGTTAGGTGTAGCTAGATTTTCTTTAGTGGAATACACATTTTATGGGAAATCTTACACAAAGAGCACTTATGTAGACTTCTGTGCTTTATGGGGCCAAACTGACCAATGGCTTGCTGCCTCTAACAGCAAATGTTTCCTGCTTTTCTCCTGGTTATATACTTCTTTATTCCGGTGCTGTGCTGGCGTGGATTCTTCTGTGAACCATTTGCATTTGTGAACCCAGCAGGAGACTTGTCACTTTTTCCCATTTCTTTGAATCGAGGTTTGGGAACAGAGAGACTGAATGCTTGTGTCTTGGTGGCAGTGAGCTATTGGGTTGGCTCACCTTTGTGTATCTGAAATGCACTTGTAGGAGGACACTTTTTAATTTGTAGATGCTCCCTTCCCCCTCTGGCAACGGTGCCCTGTGGTTGTGTCTGAAACGGATGGCAGTTTTCTCATGAAAACTGCAGTGTGAGCCTGATGAAGGCTAATGGGCCCAAGCCATGGCTGGTACTGGCAGTGTGATGCCTAAACCCTAGTAATGTTATACCGTGGAGAGGTTACTGTCAGCCGATGGCTCCTGTGTGAAATGACTACAGAGGCTTCAGAGAAAGACCTGCTTGGGTGGTTGTGGCTCTCATGAGGCAGGTTACAGTCAGCTGCTTTAGTCCATTGCTGGCTTCACTGTTCCTGCTGAGGCAGAAAGGAAACAGTGTTCCTTGGAGACCATATGTCCTACTGTTCTCTTACCTGCTGGAAGCGAGCTTGACTTTTCTGTTCATTGTGACTCTGCAATTTCACACATTCTGCAAAGCATTTGTGAAGAACAGAATAGTTTTTCTTAAGCCTCTATTTTTATAATAAATGCCATAATAAATCTGATGCATCTTCCAGGTGATTTTTCTGTCAAGTATCCCATCACTTTAGTCTCTTTGAGTGATGGATAGGAAAACTGAAGGTTACAGTTGTTCTTGGCTCTTGGTGGGCATGCTGCTTTTAGGGGAGGACTGAAAGATGGCAGAGCAAACTTTTGTGCCAAAGAGAAGATGGGTTTCTACCTTCATTTAGATTGAAAGAAGAGCTCTGTCCTTGAACATGTGTTCAAGAGAGACAGCAAGATAACTAGAGCGTGTATGCTGCTGTCACAGTTTAAACCTGGACTGGCTATTAAACAGAAAACAGATGCTCTTTTTTAGCCCCCTCCCTCCTCAACAGGTGGGAAAGAGAAAAGGGAACGAGACTTATGGGTTAGAAAAGTTAAAAAAGCTTTAATGTGACTACAATAATAATAGTAATAGAATGATAGGAAGAACAATAATGAAATATATACAAAACTGATATCAAGCTCCCTCCTCCCCAATGACAAATATGTCACCTGGATGCTGTAAGGCACGCCCCAGGGAAGTCCAGGACTGTACTCAGCAGCAGGTGGGAACTAGATTGAGGATCAAAGGTAGAATAATCAGGCAGAGTCCTCCTCTGATGCCTGAGCAAGAAGCTGGGCAGAGCTGGAGAGCAGTATCCTGCCACATCACTAGGGCTTCACTGACAGCCCCGTGCTGGGCTGAAATAGGCTCCTGGGCCACAGGTGTGGGTGGAAATACCAGGTGAGGCTGTTTAGGGTTGTTAAAGCCCATCAGTGCCCTCAGGCCCATGGCCATAAAAGGAGAGAGAGTGACCCTTGTGATCCCTCAGCTTTATACTGAGCATGATGTGTATGGGATGGAATACTGCTTTTGGTCAAACCAGGACAGCTGCCTTGCAAAACTGGGTGCTCTCTAGTAAGTTTGTTTTTTAACATTTCTCATACTGTTGTGAGAAGCCTGTCCTTCAGGCTTCTTCAGAATGGTGGGTGAAATTCTGCCGTGATATGTTGTGAAGTGTCTGCAGACACGGTACCTTGGAGGTCATGAGTCTGCTAGCAGCCAAGACAGGAAATACAGAAATGTGCCGCATCATAGATGTGGATTAAGTCTTGCTGATGATCCTGAAAGAGGGACTGGGTGTGAGAACGCTCGTGAAATGTTGCTGAAGCTGGGGCTTTAGTTCTAAGAGCAGAATACATGGTCCTCTCTTGTAAAGCTGGTCTCTCTAATAGGGCAAAAACTCCTTGGTTCTCCAGCTGCTCAAGCAGATCAAGAGGAAAAAAAGTATCGAGGAAAAGCTGTACTGAACTTGCCAAAGGAAACTATTGCTTTGTTTAGATCTCAAGCCTTGGGATAACATTTTTTTTAATTAGAAAACCAAAACTTTAAATCAAACTTGCTCGTGAGCCTAAGTGGTGGTGGAGTTGCTCTTTATGTCAGAGAGCAACTGGAATGTATTGAGCTCTGCCTGGGGGGGATGAAGAACAAGTTGAGAGCCTAT
>VZSC01011571.1:4015-37603 GCA_013398225.1 Steatornis caripensis | reverse complement strand
GATCAAAAAGTGTGTTTGGGTGGGTGGGTGGGCTATTGCCTAGTCTGCCCATGGTGAGTTTTTATACGTTACTTCTCAAGATTTTTGGTGAGGAAAAGTAATGCTGAAAAGTCATTTTGTCTGCACTAGAGGTCTGAAGATGCTCAGTGGCTGTTTTCCTTGGTTCTATACCAAGCTGCTCTTCTGCTGGTTTGGAGACAGGTTTGTTCCTGATGCGACACTGGTGGTCCCAGCTGGCTCCCTGGGTGAGGCGCATCAGTGGTGCTCCAGGGCCCCAGCCTCAGCCTGTGCCCTGGGCACAATTCGTGTGCTATGTCCTTGTAATCTTGGCCACATTGTTAGCAACTTTGCTCCACCTAAGGGAAAGGGACCGCTAACGAGATGAGAAAGAGTAAGAGGACAAATGTACTCGTAAACAGTGGAGGCTCAGTGAGAAACAGTGTCGTCTGTGGTGGCTTGTGCCTCAGCAGCACGAGTGGCTGGCGCTGAGAGCTAAAGTCCAACTTGTGGCCCCACTGTGCCTCTGCCTGTGGAAAAAACAAGAGGAAAAAGCAAGGCACGTTGAGCCTAAGCAGCAAAGCTGGGCGTATACAGCATGTATAAGCCTGGCCAGCTGTGGCCTGCAGACCCTGTGTGGAGGGCAGCCTTTGGTGTGTATCCCATTCTACCCGTTCAGCTGAAGGGCTGAAGCCCTGCTGGAGACCCACTTCCAGAGGGAATTGAATACTTTGCTGGCAGAGAAAGAAATGTACTCTTAAAAAAAAAAAAAATCCAAATTTTAATCTCCACTTTTGTCAGAACTTCACCTGCTTTCTTTTTGCTGTCCAAAGAAAATTCATTGACCATGACAGGCCATGATTGCCTCTTTTTTTAAGTTTAGGGGAAAAATCCAGGTGTGCATTAACTTCTTGTGGATGTATTAGGAGTGATTCATAAATCTCTTAAAGCAGGACCTGAGAGTCTGAGAAGCTTCTGCCATTCTCATGCTGTTTCTTTCCTGCAGATTTGAATGGGATAGATCTGACTCCTGTGCAAGATACTCCTGTGGCTTTGAGGAAGGAGGACACGTATGTCCATTTTAATGTGGACATCGAGATTCAGAAACATGTCGAAAAACTAACAAAAGGTACGTAGTGTCAGACCTGAAACAGGACCCAAGAGCTTTGAAAGTGTGGATGCTAGGCTGCTCCTGATCTAATAAACGGCCTGTGCAGGGCCGTGCAGCTGCAGGGCTCAAGTTCCAGACAAGGATAAAAATAGACTTTCGCATCCTGTCTCTTTTAAATCGGTAATTGTGATGACTTGCTGTCCTGGTTTGAGGACTGTGACGCTTGCAGACAAGGGAGGAATGAAAAGAGATAAAAATGCAGCATTCTGCTCTGCTACACAGGTATTGAGCTGCTTTATCACCTTCTCGGTCATTGGACAAACTGTTACCTGGATAGGAATAATTGAGTGAAAAGTACAAGCTCTTGTGAGTGTGATGAGCGTTGTGAGAACATGGTACAGCTTTTGAGTAAATAGCAGAAGTGTTGGAGATAATTCCCTCCAATGTATGCAGAGCACCTTAATGGCAGATAAGTTTTCAGATAACTGTTGGCCATAATTGCTAACTTTTCTATTAAACCGTTTTCCACTCTAGGTGCAGCTATTTTCTTTGAATTCAAACACTACAAGCCTAAGAAAAGGTTTACTAGCACCAAGTGCTTTGCTTTCATGGAGATGGATGAAATTAAACCTGGGGCAATTGTTATAGAACTGTAAGTGGCTTGCAATTATAGATGCTAATGGCAGAGGAAATGAGCTAGACTTCAGTTACGGTGTGCGGCGCGTTGCATCAAGGAAGGTTTCTTGGACTTGTTAGATTGACTTCTGTAAGGAATATTCTATTTTTAATAAAGAACAGAAGATAAAAATGCTTTTAGGCAAGTAAAATGGCCAGAGACCCTTCTCAGAAATGAGACTATTTCCAAATAAAATGCTGGTGTTTCTAACTAAGTTTTGTATGAAGTTAATAAATTTTGTATGGGAGACCTTAATGTTGACCTTAGCTTGAGTGTCAGATCAGCTATATTAAAAAAAAAAAAAAACCAACGAAACAACTCACGCAATTTTTTGGTACAGAACTTCTGTAAAGGAAATCTGATTTGAGACATGAAACATTGATTTGCAATTGAATTTTATGAACATTTCAAAGCATTGTTGGATGGTTGGGTTTTTTTCCCCACTCTTGACAAAGAAATAGATTAGCCAGTTATGCTGCAGTGGTTATGATGTGCATACTACCGTTACTGCATGGCTGACGGTCTGCGTCAGGTTTTTTAGGGTTTTTTTCCAGGAGGAAGGTGAACCTCGCCTTTCTGGGCATCTCTGGGAAGAGTGCTTAGTCAGTGCTAGCTGGAGTGCTTCTGAAGTACTGAGTGACTGATACTGCATCTCCTACAACCCAGAGTAGTATATTTGGAATCTTCCTTACAAAACCTTACATTCAATTAAAAACTGAAATCTTTGTTTTGTTAAAATAATAATCCAGAGAAAATACTCGTTTGAGTTTCTTCCTGTAAGTCTACTCCTTGTCGCTTCCAGATGTCAGATGTATTTAAAAGATAACAGCAATAAGATCTATACAGGACAAGCTTTCTAATATGCTTTCATCTTCCTACGCAGCCGTTAGCACTTGGATTAACTTGCTTTCTTGTGGTTACAGGTACAAAAAACCCACTGACTTTAAACGGAAGAAATTGCAACTGTTGACCAAGAAACCACTTTACCTTCACCTCCATCAAACATTGCACAAGGAGTGACCCTAGTTGTGAGACTTCTGTGAACTGAACCACAAGTCCTGGTAGCTGTGTGTAGTAGCCTTAGCCTTCGAGGGGCAGGAAAATGACTGTATTCATGCCAGTAGGTCAGACGGGACCATCACACACTGCACAGCACTACTTCAGGGTCAGAGGCAAGCCCACCATTCAAGTGCGAGTCTTTTTCAGTACCTTCCAGATACAGGTCTTTCTGAGAGCCCTGAAATACGTTGACTGCTTTTCCTAATTTTGCTGTTCATCCCTTTTTATCTTAACCATTATTATCCTTTGCCTCAAACTCCACCCAAGGATGGAGGCTGCCCCTTTGCCAAACCTGTAGCAATAAAAATGTGGCAGGCCTACTAACTGTTTACACTTGCTGTCCTATTGTAGTTCCTCTCATCTGCATTTTGGAGTCCTCTGTAGCAGGCTGGGTGGCAGAAGACTGGTAGAAATTCTGACAAGGTGGGGTGGGAAGGACCTTGAGGTACTGCAAGTGATTTGAAGTGAGAGAGGGGAGGACGCCGGGTCAAGTGGGGTGGCCGCAGAAGAGCTCCTCAGTCAGCTGTTCTGCTTTGGTCGGGCTAGGAGGAGGACAACTGCAGATGAGAACACCGAACTAAGATTTGAACAGCTTTGCCTGATCCACTTAGTACTGAGTTTTGGATACAACAACGCATGTATCTCAAACCTTTACATCGCCATTACTCCCTCACAGAGCTACTTTTTCTGTATCTTGTCACAGAGTGATTTGCAGAGAGGGGTGGGAGAAGGAGAGAGGCTTTCCCCAGGGCTTCATCCTGGTGGCGGTGGGCGTTTCACCACTTCGCTGACGGCAGAACAGGCCCCTCGGTGACCAAGTGTCAATTTTCCAGAGCTTTTGGTAAAGTAGATCTGGCTGGCAGGTTGACCCACCTTTTACATGAAACTGCTGTTCTTAGGGAAACTGATTATATGCAGTTTTCTGCATATTTTGTGCAAGTCTGGAAACTTACTCTAAAAATTACCTTTTTATGTAAGTAGATAGGATTATCATTTATTTTCTATATTTTTGATTTGGTGTGTAATAAGCTGCAGGACATTGGCTTATATGACACACTTGCATTCACCTTTTGACCTAATAAAGGGACAGAAGTAGAACCCAGTCAAATCTTTCATATATTTGCGTGGATATTTAATACAATACCTTAAGGTTTGCTATACTTCTTGCATATCTAACTAGTGCCTAAATACTCTGCTATGCTAACAGCAGACCCAGCTCCCAAAATAGTGTCAAGTATCAGGTTTATTTTAAGCAGTCTGGATGCAGATGTATCACCAATTCCTCTTTTCTGTCATTTAACCTCAAGATGTTACATTATGCTTTAATGGAAGGGATGTTACTTTTCCTCATTATATTTATCTGTCTACAGGCAGGCATTCTGCATTTTTGGCTTTACCATATTGATTAGGATAAAAAGCTATTTTTTAATGTCCCGATCTTCTTGCCTTCCCTCTGTTCTGGATAACTAAAGATGACATTACTTGGGTGTTATGACAAAAGTCAGCAGCACTTGCTCAAATTCCGCTACTGGTTGGAGGGGGAGGGGGGGGGGGGGGGCAATTGAATTTTCCTGTTTACGGGTCTTTACAATACCCCAATGGTATTACATCTGATGATAACATTGAATATCGAGCCCTGAAACAATATCCCTACGGGGTATGGAAATACCTCTGAATGCAGTATTCTGGGTGCCAGACAAAAGGAAGGATACGCAGAGTCTTAAAAAATAAGTAAAAATAATCCTTTGAATACCGCAAAAGGATGGCGCAAAGCATTAGGCTAGGGCCGCAAATAAATCTGAGCTTGGTCAATACCTGCATCACATGCTGGTGTGCCCTGGCTGGCTCGGGTCTCTTTCTGACCTTCTAAGGATCCATAGCACCGACCGTCCCTGCAGCGCGTACAGCCTGTCTCGCTCAGCAAGGGACAATGATTCTGGAGCTGTGTCCCGCTCTGCCATCCTCCTGTGTCTGTGGCTGCTGCTCACCGCCTAGTGCAGGCCTGTGGTCAGTCAGTCGTGTGTCCCCTGTATCTCACAGTGCCTGCACCCTCCTCCTGCTGCTCCCAGAGGGCGATTCCAGCCAGCTGTAAGTTGTTAATGCCAGCTAGAGCAGACATAAACATCACAAAGCTTGGCCTTGGGGAAGGAAAGAGCCTGAACATGGAGAACCCAGCTTTCAAATGCGGATGTTCAACTGCGTGTCCTTAGCCACTAGACAACTGAACATCTTTCACTTGAATCGCAAACCCATTGTTTCAGCTGCTTACCTTGACTCTTTTCCGGCTTGTAGCTGTCTGTGTTAACTCCAGTTATATGAAATGTCAACTCTGAAGTATTTTTGTTAAATACACAAGTAGAGCTTTGTATTTAACTGATCGTGAATTAATGTCTGTAGAGTGTGAAATACCATTTTTAAAGTTGCTTCTATCCTTTGAATTTTTAATGATGTGAGCTGTCTGTCACTGAAAGGAGCGCTGATCTCCACACCACAAGCTCTTGTATGGTTCTGTGCTTTAGTGATGCTCTATCTTGTCTTTCACCTTACATCTAAAGCTTAATTTTTGTACTGTAACAATGTAACACCTAGATCGCAAGTTTAATGGCTGCTTGTACTCTGGCAGTAAAGGTGTAATGGCCTTTCAGTAGGGTTTTTTATTATTCCTAGCCCTTTTTCCTTTTTTTTTCCTCCCTAAGGCTTACTTTTGTACAGAGCGCTTTTGAAAAACCTTAGTGCCTAGGTAAGTGAGAGGCCTGCTGTGCCAAAATACTACGTACTCATGTACGTAGTACATGTACTGACAGTTATGTTCAGGGACTTCCTTGAACATTGGCAAGTGGAAGGTGTGTCTTTAAAGCCATCCAAGTGGTCTGTACATGCAAGCTGATTTAAAGCAATACAGGTTAATATGGTTTACATACATACATCCATTCCACTTTTTTCAATATAAAGTAGTTTTTCTGTACATGAAAAAGGCTGCAAAAATACAGCCCTAGTGCTCAGGAAGCTGAATCGGTCTTAAATACTGTGCAAGATGCAAACTCAGCTCTCAAACCTTGCTTAATGCTGCAAACCAGTCTTGAAAGCAGAAAGCAATTACAAAATTTCTTAGTCTCTTGAATCCTGGAGCTTTCACCTTATTTCCAAACTAACTATGCAACTGCATCAAGGTTTCCAGCTCTGTACTACGCTTCAGCCAAGGAGGGCAACACATTCCTTCATCTTGCAGCAGCAGCAGTTATTCAGCCTCAACTCGATTCCTGAACTCAGTCACAGCTGTAGCATTCTCTGGTTAAATTACTGAACCAGTGTTCTTTCTGAACAAAAGATGGCACTGAAACAAAGCCTTCAGGGTTTAGCAAAAGGAATTTTGCTTTTTATTATAACATTCCTTTGAATACAGTGTCATTTGTGCTTCTGATCTCTGACCAGACTTTTTAAAAAAAAAAAAAAACAACCACCAAACCACCTTACAGTTCTCATGTAAACCCCCAGCCTACAATAACTGCAGCTTAATGATGTGATGGAGAAGGCAGGTAGGATAGCATTTTACTTAAAAATTATTTCCACAGGAAATGATTTGATTTACATTTTTCATGAAATTAGTTCGTTCACCAACTGGTTACAGAGGCTACATTTAATTAAAACTAGCCACACAGGTACTTCCTTTCTATTGCACGTTTAGAGTAGGTTCAAGTCCATCACAAAAAAGGTTCTTGCAGCCCAAGAGGATGGATGAGTTTAAGGTGATCATAAATACACATAAGATGTCTGCAGCAATTGGATAAAAATTAATCCTGCAAAAGCTGAAATATACTGAAATGAGACAAACGGCTTCAAATAGAGAGCCGTTTCATAAAATCCTGACGGCAGGAAGTGCACTAGAGTCCATTCTGTTGAGCTGCTGACAGGTGCTGCAGTTAGGGTTTCTGTGCCGGGGGCTGTGTGTAGTCCTTGGAGCCCGGCGGTGGTGGCGGAGGGCCTGCAGGGTAGTCTCTAGGTCCTGACGGATGCAAGTCTCTGTTAGGAGAAGGCGTGTAGTCTCTTGAACCAGGTGGGGGTAGCCGTGGGCCTGGAGGATACGCTCTTGGGCCAGGAGGACCTAGGGGTTGAAAAGGAGGGTGCCCACGTCCGTAGCCTCTTGGATCTGGGGGAGGCATCAGTGGGCCAGGAGGCAGATCCCTCATTCCTAAGGGTGGGCCTGGTAAGAAATCTTTTGCTGCTGGAGGTGGCAAGGGAGCACCACGAACTAGAAGGAAAGGAAAACACGGAGTTAAATGAAATCTTGCTTTAACCCGAACAGTGAAGCTCCTCGTTCCTCATTTCTTCATTTTCTGGAGCAGCCATAGGGTGGGTCACTGTCACACACCACAAATTCTATTCTAGTGGCTTTTGGCTGCTGATTTCCATTTTCAACTGAACAATGAAGAAATACCTCGGCATTAAGGAGGCTTGAAAAAACCCACCTGTCCCAAGTTTACTGAGCAAGACAACTAGCCCCCATGAAGCGTGGCAAAGCTGTGTGCTAAGGGATGGCAGATCTCAGTTGTGCACCAGGCTTCCGAGAAGCACAATGGGAAAAGTCAAGTTTGAGCACACGGCAAGGCAACTGTACCTAGGGGCACAGGAAGAGGTCGAGGCCCAAAGTGCCCACGGAGAGGAGCTGGCGGCAGTCCATAGCGAACAGGCGGTGGAGGCAGAGGTCCCATCACTGGGGAGGTCATGACAGGTGTCCCGGGGAAAGAAGGTGGGCCTTTGGGACTAGGATTAGCCTGTGCAAGATCAGGTTATACTTCGGTGAGTTACTGTGTCAGAGAAGTACTGACACTGCTGAACACCACAACCACTTGCCAAGAGGTGGAGGTGGAGCAGGGGGGGCATTGCAGGGGAAGAAAAGAAAAAACACACACCCTAGAACACATTAACCAAGTAGAAAATAGGGAAAGTTACTGCACCGTAATTGTCCCTTCACCCAGAACACTGCTTGCACTACCTAGGAGAGAGTGCTTGCGTACCTTCTGAGAGGACAAGTTTTCTTTAGCTAAAGCTGTACTAAAGAAGAGTTCAATCCCTTTTGAAGTGTCCTTGGTGGACAGCCCTTCCGTAAAGGGCCTGGCACCTTGAATTACATATGGAATTGTGCTTAAATAACCACAGGTAAGTCAGCTTCTTAGGATTATTGTTGCAGTCACTCCAAAGCACTTGCCTGCAGTCCTTAACAAGCAACATCTCATTTCCTCAATTCCATAAAAATCAGACAGCAACTGTTCATCATTAGAGAAACCCTTCGAGACAGAGGTATAAGCCCTCGGTTAGTGTCGCAGAGCATTGTGTTATTTAGCCGTTCAGAACACCAAGCCTGTTATTCCTCTCCATCAAAGCAGAGTAACACCATATTCAGCCTCTGAATACTCACTGTAGCTGGTTCGATAGATGAAGGTGAATCAGCAGTTACACAGGGGGCATCAGATTCTTTGGGAGAGGGTTGCTTTTTTTTTTTTTTGGACAGCAAATAAGGATAGTGACAGGATATAGACAAGACAGAACATGGTACAGTTAAAGCAGCAGCAGGAAGTACAGTGAATCATGTATTAGGAACACTTCCTCAAGGTTGGGGTTTTTCCAGCTTACCACTCCATCCATTGCTGTGGAAGGGGAGGAGGTTCTTGGCCCACTACTGATCAGGGACGCTACAGCAGGCCCAAGATCTGTAAAGAGCACCACAAATGCATGTCTTACCTTGCTTGGGGGTAAGGAACATGGTTTTTAAATCACATTTCTGAAGTAAAAGAATAACTGAACATGTTGCAGTAGGTTGCAGGCCACATAACTTACCAGGAACAGACATCCTTCCAGGTAACTCTGGTGGCCTTCGTGGAGCAGGGGGGCCATCCACCGCTGTACCTTAAGGGAAACAAGAACCCCAGAGATCAGTATCAACCCATGCCTGAGCTATTTCTATTTTTTTTAAATAAACACAACCGCTCATCTATGTATTATTAAAGCAAGTTAGCAATACTTAACACTATCCCTAGAACCAAGAACAGACCTTAGCGTTCCTGAGTTTGTGGCACAAGAGACTGTTATCGCAGAAGGGAAGCTTTGCTGCTTACCAAATTCACCTCTTGAGCCTTCCCTTCGAGGAGCAGAAAGGGGCCGAGCAGGAACTTCTATCATCTGTGTGGGTGATGGATTTCCCCCGCTGACAGGCGATGGGCCAAAAGAGCCATCTCTGCTCAAGGGCCCTATGCCAAAGAGAAAAAAAACACTTGATTTACTTTTCTACAATTTCTCATAGCCTTATTTTTTTAGGCTATACTGACTCAAAGAACAAAGTTTTGGGAGAAACAGCAGCATTTACCTCGTCGCGGTGGGATGTGGCGATCGGGTCTGCCTGGAGTTGGCTTTACAATTAATGGTCTTTGAAGCATGACGATTTTTTGATTTACTTCTATTAATCTAATTTCAAAAATAAAGGGGTTTTTTATTATTCAAATAATACATGTGAGTTATATTTGTTATAATGTAAAAAGGAAAAGTGCGCTGTAAAATGTTACAGCTTTCACCAAGACATCTTATTTTAACCATGAAAACAGTTTAATAGTATAAAATTAGTAACTCAAAATACACAGTGCACATTCCGAGCGAGCAGGCCAACTGAGCACCTTGCACTGTTTGAGCTCCTTCTCTCCCAAGCAACACCCAGCATGTTCAAAGAGCAATAAAACCAGTCTGTACTGTACTTACTTTTGTCTCAGGTTGGCTGCTTCTCTTTTTTCTTCAGCCAGAGCTCTCTCGGCAGAGCGGGCAATAAGCTGTTAGGGAAAATTTCGCCAACTACATTAACTGCACCAACCTGAAGTCAAATTCAAACTGCGTCAGAAAAGGAAGAACATTCTTACCCAATTGTCATGTGCCTTTTTCTCATGAGCAGCAATCTGAGAAGAAGAAAAGACGCATTTTAGTTTATTTTGTCTGACAACTAGTATTTCCAGTAACTCACTACAGAGCACTGGAACAACGCAGTAAAAGCTGACACAAAACCAGCAAGCAAGATGTTTACCTGATTTTTGTAAGATCTCTCTGTTTTTTGCAATTCTTCTTCCATATCTTGAATCCTTTGCCTGTACAAAAGGAAAAAGACGGGAAGGAGAGAGGTTAAATGAATTTTCTTCAATAACCGAAATAAAAGAAAATAACAGTCTTCAGAAACTGAAGTTACTTGTAAACTTTCACTTCCTCGATGGCCAGCACAGCTTTTTCATCTGCAGCAGACAATTTCTGCTCCTTCTCCTGACGCTGATACTCTTCCTGGGTTAGTTTTCTGCATAGGGGGGGAAAAAAAAGCACCATATATTCCGCCATCCTACATCTGCTACAACTCAAAATCAAGGTATTCCCTGGCTAACAGTGGTGATATCAGAATCTATAATAATGCATGAGAACACAGAGAGAGAATAAAGAGAGTTGTTGTTGGTTTTGGTTTGGTTTTTTTTGTTTTTTTTTTTTTTTTTAAGAGACAGAAATACTGTCTTTTGAAACCAAGAGACAAAGCCTTTCTGTATAAAACCTGAAAATGAAGGACACGGAGCTGACTGGAAAGTTCCCACAGCGTCTAAAGACTTGTCAGAATCTAACAATTGCAGACAGTTCACCCTTCAGATCCTGTAGCGTAATTCAGATTTACAAAGGTACAAACAAGGAAATACGCAGAACTGACATCTAACCAAGGGAAATGAAGAAATGAATGTGTAGTGAAAAGGGGAATTTAAGGCCTAGGTGACAAACACATTCAATAGTGATCAACTGCACGGAAAGAAGCTTTTTTCCAAGTATTTTCCATACCAATTTATTATATGACCAATTTTCCCAGTCTTTTTATACTTCATGGTTCACTATTTTTTTGTTTTTTACGTTCTTCCGCAAGTCTAAGAGGTCCATAGTATGTTCCTAACTTACAAGAGCTCCCCAACAAAACTGGAACCATTAAACTAGTAGTAAGTTAACTATTGCTATAGCCAGTTCAACATAATCCATTCCTCCTTGGCTACATGTGGAAACAGTTTTCCAGAAAAAAAAAAAATTGCAGGAAGTCCTTCCTTCGAATCAAGAAGTGGTAACAGGCATCGTAAACTTCCAAAAAAATTTGGAAGGTCAAAAGGAATTTTTGCTTGAAAGGTGGGCTACATCCTTCACCTTTCCATGACATGTTTCCTACACCCGGATCCTGAAGTTATGAGGTCAGACAGTTTCACTACTGAGGAGCTGTATAGCCTCAATTCCTCAGCTTCTTCCAACCCTGTGCTTCCCCCAACCTACACACTTCAACCTTCAAGCTTTCAATTGCTTCTCCACCACCATTTCAGCTTTCCTACAGAATTTAGCTGAAAATGTCCCTGAATCCTATCTCAAATTTTGCCCACAAAATTGAGATGGTTTTACAGACATTTCAGTAAGTAAATAAATGAATAAATAAGTGAAGAATGAACACAGATACACAGCTAGTTCTTCACTGCTAGCAGTTCATTTTTCTCAGCTGCCAGCAGGAACTCAGCCTTAATTTAAACCATTTGAGAATGCAAAAAGCTCACATGGCTAAAATACTAAGTTTCTACATTAGGAGAATCAGAGTCACTGAACTGAGTGAGGTCAGAGTAACTGAAACAAATCTTAATGGCCACTATAGTCTCCTTGACATTTCTGAGCCATGTGACAGAGCAACCATAGAACTCGCAGACCAAGCCACCCATCTCCCCTCTCCAAAAGCTGTTTGGTTGTTTGTTTTGAGTAGTAGAAGGCAGTATTGCGTGTGCAAAGTGACAGTCTTTAGAATCTCTGGGATGGTGGAAAAAGTAAAAAAGGGGTACTCATTTCAACCATATTGAAACTGTAGTCTTCACCTTTCATTCCAAATACAACTTCAAGTTATTTGACCCTTCTGAGCACAGAGCATTTGGATAGTGCCTACGATTAACACGCCATGCTGCTGCACAAGAGTAACGAAAGGCTTACTTCTGGAGTGCCATCTCCTTCTGCTGGTAAAGTTCACCAAGAATCTCCACTTTCTGCTGTAGCATTTTGCATTCACTTTCCAGCCGAGCCTTGGCTGACTGGAGCGAGCAGGAGTCATGTTCTAACTTTTTTATTTGCTCTGTTGGAGAAGCAAAGGTAGGTAAGGAAGTTGAAGGAAGTTACAATGAGAACCGTTATGACACTTAACGCTGTTTCTTTTTAAACCACAAACAGCATTTCATCCTAAGCCATTCTTTTGCTAAGCCTACCTTCCAGCTCATGTCTTGCTGTTATTTCATCACTCAGTTTGGATTGCAGAAGATTTCTGTCTTCTTCAACTATGGATAACATAGTTTTTACCTGAAAAGAGGAGCAGAAAGTTTATGATCTTAGGCATAGCAGTAATGTGGCTGCATTTATTAGATATCTTGTGCAGCATACCCTGGAGACATCCATCATCTGCTTAATCTGAGTCTTCATCTTCTCACTCGCATTATCTAGAAGAGAAAAATATATTTGTTTTCCTTGTTTCTTAACCCCAATTCCCTGGACTCTGTAGCTGTTAAAAATAATACTCCCTACACATTAATTTTGGATAGCTCTCCTTATGTGGTTAAAAAAACCCCAAAAACAAAACAAAAAAAAAACAAACAAAAAAAACAAGGGGATGTAGGGAACAAAGCACAACAGCAATTCCGTGACCAGCACAACGCAACTATTAGATTTATTCCAAAAGGTATTCAGAAGATTCATTCTTGTCACTTCTTCTAGCCACCACACTAATATTTATGTTAATGCACTGTTACCAGACATAGTATCTGAAAATCAAAAAGTGGGAATCTCCGGCCCACATATACCATATGGTTAGAAAAAAGAAGAAAAAAAATAAAAAAGGACTTCAAAACCAGAGAGGTAGCAAATACATGTGCAACAACAGGAATGACAAACTGCCTGAGTAGTTTGTAAAAGGTCTATTTCGATCTTTCAGATTTAAAAGATGCGATTACCCAAATTAGTTATCTATCCAGACATAAGCACAATACTCATTTAAAATTCATATTAAAAATAAACGTAGCATAACTACAAAGCTGATATTCTCAGCTTTCAGAATGTTCTTAATTACTAATCTTTATGCACAATATTTAAAACTCTGTCATTACACTTACAATATACCTAAAAAGGTAACCTAAAAGCAATTACTGGCCTTTTTTATGGTTTCCCCCCTTCAGTTAGGGGATATTTTATGTTTGATGATTAGAACTGGTAATCTCTTAACTCACAGGCAGCCACATGCACAGATTGCCCTTTTTCTCCATATGACATGACACGAACACACCACCACATATGCTTTAACCACTGGGAACATGAGCCTGCAGGCAGGATCACTGTACCTGGCAGCTCTCCATTGGCCAGATCATCTCCTGGGCTCCATTCACACCCTTCGCCATCTTTTGTGGCCTCAGACGCTGAATCCATGTCGAGCTGCTTCAGCTGCATAATGCAGTTCGTTAAAACCTAGTAATGAAATCAAAAGTTCACTGAAGCAGAACCGCTCTGCATTTTATGAAGTATTTAAAATTATTTTATGATGTGTAATACTTAAAGCAAGCTTGTTATAAAGAACCTACTTCAATTTCATTTTCCTTGTAGGCAAGTGCTTCTTCTATGTCCTTCTGAGATTTCTGATACAGCTTGATCTGCTCAGTGAGCTCAGTATGCCTTTCACTCCAACCTTCAGCTTCTTTTAGCAGCTGTACGAAGCACCAAGGCAATACGATTACTTATTTTTAGTACAGGGTATATGTAATTAAAGTCTATTTTACTGCCAGCTCTGGTGATAACGGATCACCACAGGTCACAGATAAAGGGTAAACTTCAGTTTTCACACTCATCACTAGTCCACTGGTAGAACTGGATGCTGGGAATCTGTCTCCAGTTTATATTATTAGGTGATTTTAGAAATTTGACATTTTCTCAGCTAATATGCCACCATCAGGACCAAACTGCTCAGACTTCAAAATATGAGGAATTAATTGCAGTCCAGAGGTAATCAAACCACATTCCTTAAAAGGCCATCTACTTCATATACAGAGAAAAAAAAAAGACAGATATTTACAATTATTTGTAAAAGAACCGTCATAACATTTCAGGGCTAAAGGTCCTCCTCGTTTAGCTTAGCTTCAGAACTGCTTTTTGGCAATTCTTTACCATGACTTCCTCTACCACCACTACCACATCAGCACAGACTTTCCATGAAGTTGCTGACACAAACTGAATCACTGGAACTGGCAAAGCCTTCACACTGAGGACATGTGGCTCACCTGCACAAAAAACCTGTGCAGGAAGGTGCAAGGGGTTTAAATTTTATCGTGATAATATGAAATGTGGAACTGTGACACGTTAAGAAAATGGAGACATGCTGAAATTACACTCAAGAAACCTAGAAATAAAGCCCTGACATTTTGTTCAAAAGAGAAACAAAGTTGTCTGGCTTGGGCATAACTTACTTGCTCCTTGCTCTTTTTCAGCCTAGCGTTCTCTTCCTGCACATGATGAAGCTCAGATTTCACCTTTTCTTCACTTAGTTTAGCTTCATTAAGGGCTATCTGCACCTACATATGAAACAAAAAAAGAACAAAAAGACATAAAAATCAAACCATAACGGAGCAAGAGCTATGTATTACCTGGTAAAATGGAAAAGACAAAGGTATATATGCATAAACAACCTGGCACCTGGCAAGCTAGCATTTTCTATTACATCCTAAGTACTAACTTTCTTGGTACAAGAACTTGTGACTGTTGAGAGGATGTAGATAACGCTTTACCTCTGAAAGCTCTACAGAATGCACACTGATAGTTTCTTGAAGCTTCTCCAATGACTTCTGGGTTTCAGAAATCTATATAAGAAAAAGATGAGCAGTGACTTTGTATTAACTTGAATAATTATTTTACCTGTGTAATTTGGAAGCACAAAAGGAAAGTCAAAACACCAATGAACTTCCATTTAAAGCAGCGGTTGGACTAGCAGCAACACAGCCCTGCCTTATCAGGAGGGCAAGGAATAGAAACACACAGCACATTAGAATCAACTTCACCCTGTGATTCTGCTTGTTTGTGGCTGGGAAAGTTCCCTGTACACTTGCACAGTCTAGAAGGAAAGTAACACTGCTGCTGTCATTAGCAACAACCTAACCAAGATCAAAGAACTTGTTGCAGCTTACCATTACTACAGAAAATCAGACTTTAAAAAGAAGAACAAAGAAAACAAAAGAAAACATGAATACCTCTGAACAACAAGAACGAGGGGCAGCTTAAGACATCTTCACACTTACTATAGAACTAGGCCTTCCTCTAAGTACAAGAAAATGTCTCTTACCAACCTGAAACCTTCAGCTCATATTGTTAAGGAACTTCCTGGCTCCGGTTAGGAAGTACTAGACTAGCCCATGACTTGAATACATCCGTTTGTGCGTGAAAACACGTAACCACACAAGCCCATCAAGATCTTGCAAAAAACCCAAATACAATCAACAGATTCTCCCTCTTGAGCTTGCGACAAACCTGAAATTTCCGGTCTCTTTTTGAGATGTTTCCTCTACCTTTGTCTGTTCATCCATCAGTTTGTGATCAGCTTTTAGGGCACATTAAGTTAAGGACAACGTAAGACATGAGTGTGACTGTTCTCACCTTGTTCTGTTTCTTCTCATTCTTTTTTCTCTCTGTTTCAAGCATTGTGTGCAGATTTTTTACTTTGTCATCTAGCTGACGATTTGCTTCTTCTAGTCCTTTGACAGTGTCCTAAAAAAAAAGTAAAAGATCAACTGAAGCAAGGTATTTTATTCATGTTTTTGCTTTCAGTACAGACAGTTAACTGTTTCTTACCTTAAGTCCTGTAGTTTCATCAGAGAGAGTATCTTTTTGTTCTTGGGCCACTTTCACAGATTCCTTTGCTTCCTTTATCTAAGCACAGAAACAACCACACAGAACTGAGGAAATTGTCAACATAATATTCAGTAAGAACAGAAAATAAGAATATTATTAGCTGTTGCATTGACTGTGTCATTAAACCAATAACAGAAAATTAAGAAGCAAAGGACAAGAACCTAGAACAGTACCTTTTGATCATATTCTGACATCTTTCCTAAGATTTCTGTTTTTTCTTGCAGAAGGTTTTTAATCTTTTCAGCAAGTTGCTTTTCAGTCACTAGGAAGAAAAACAAAGCTTTCAGTAACTGTACTTCATATCCTGGGGGGGTGGAATTCAGAACTACCATTACTACCACTTTAGGGAACATTTTCAAGCAAGGACTAAAGCGTGTATCAGGATAGTGTCAATTCCCTGGCAGTCAGCCCTTTCCGCAGGAGTCTCAGCATCTCCAGCTTTCATTTAAAGTTAAGATTGAAAACAAGACAGTAAAGCATTGAACACTGACACAAAGCATATAGCTCTTGCATCCACTTCACAGCAGCTGGTCACAGAACACGCAGCAGAGTAAGGCACTGGCTACACATAGACGAGGTATCTTCAAGGGCAGAATTGGCAGCAGGGATGTCAGAAGAGTCTCTCAGTCTGCTGCTGTGACACTCAGGGAGATGCAATGCCTTCCCTAACAACCATCTCTTTCTGCTATACTGAATGTTTGGTCAGCAAAGAATAGGGCGAAAGCTCCAAAAGACCTACTGGGAACAGACAAGAGGCTGTCAGCTAGCAGACAGCATCAGCAAGCCTCAAGGAATCGTACTGCTTTCTAGCAGACCTCAAAAGGGCTGTGGCAGAGCAACGGTTCTTTAGGTATGCATTTGGTTTTCAACCTAGACAAGTTGCCAACCAACCCTCAGGATTCAATGAAAATCACTAACATACTTAAATCATTTTATTGCAAATTAAAGAACATCCAATTGTTGTTCTTTTTCAAAGTCCGAAACCACTCCCATACTGAACAGCCCAAGCCCGACTTGCCTCCTGGCAAATCCTGCAGCATGAAGAGGAAGCACTGGTTGTTCCAACTGCATGCCACAGGGTGCAGTAGCAACTGCTACTGCCCCTTCCCCTCCCGCAGGAGGGCTTCTGGGCCGGAGGGTCCCCAGTCCTTCCTGCCCCGGGGAGAGCAGAGCCAACAAGCGGCTGCTCAGGTACAAGATAGTTCTAAGCAGTTTAAGGGGGGCAGGAATCCCTGCATTAGCTTGGTCCCTCAGTCCTACTACTGTCATGAAGAGTGGACAATAGATGTTATCTTTGGGACTCCAGAAGTAATCTGTCTTTTCAAGCAATTTTGTCACTGTTAATATTAGTCTATTTTAGATAAAGATTTTAATAACAACATGACCTTTATCATGCTTGAAGAACACCTATTTCTTCTTAGCTTTAGTAGTTTCTGTACAGTATCATATAGAAGAATATTTTTTTGGGGAAAAAAAAGATCAGACCTATGTTCTTCATTTTTTTAGGGTGGGCTGCTAAGGAATTTCTACACCACTAATACCAATGTTTTTCCCCCTCCACTAAAAAGAGTTGTTCGGCAGCCTAGAAATCTTCTTACAGATCTAAGATGGATTTTTTTTCAGCTTATCAATTCTGCATTAACTGTACAGACGGAAACTGCAGTGTAACTAGAATGAAACCAGAGAGGAATGACTCCTAAGTAGTATGGTTTGTGAGGAAGAAAGAGGTGGAGAGCTCAGGTGAAGACAATTATTTCCTATTTTCATTTTGTGTTCAATTATGAATTTGAACAATCATCCAACTTTGAATTCTATTTGTTTTCCATTCAGTATACTTTTAAAATAATTTTTAGATATATTTTATATACTTGAAGCTGGAGAAATGCTCTTGTTGAAAGCGATGCGCTAGCCCCAGGAATACCTGCATATTTAGGTCTACACTTAGAAGGTATCTTTGCAACTGCACAGCAGTCAGTTTCAGGCTCCCTCAATCCAAAAATGCAAGAGAAACTAGCTACTGCTTCTTGTGAGAAACAACAAGCAAAAGCAGATCCATTGCTGGTCAGAAAACCAAAACAAACTCTGCCCCACTACCATCCTACCAGTAAACCAACGGATCACATTTATTTTGAACAAGGTGGAGCTTTTCATTGCCCTTTAATTTGCAGGTGTGAGCTGCATTGTTTCCCCTAATCAAAAGCATTATCAAAAGCAAAACTGAAATAATCAGATTCAAGCACTGGCCTAGCTTACACTGTAACCTTAGACTTATCATTCTCCTTGACAGGGAGCAAAGATGAATACTTGGTCCTCTGAAACAATCTTCAAAACTTTTACATGCCTAAGCATCAAGTACACTGAAAAGCAAAGAGAAACTCACCTTGATACACTCTACTCTTTACCTACAGAAGAGGGGGGGAAAAAAAAGAAAAATAATTAACCATAAAAAGCAGTAAGTGAAAAATTTTATTAATTTCTTCTATTGAAAAAAGTCACCACTTATATGCAGATTAAAGAAGCATATGGAAAACACATTTATCACTGCCAACAAGAGTGTTGAATTACACTACAAACAAGCTTAAGCTGTTTTCTAATAAAAGCTTCTAGGTTAATGCCCTGTCCTAGAGTAGAGCCTTGTGAACTCCATGTACTCAGTCACTAAAAGGATAGCAGTAACTGCCAACACCCAATTTGCAACAAAGAAAATTAAGCTATTTTGCAAACAACAATCATGGACCTACAAAAATAAAAAACCACTTGCATCCCAGTTCTGATCCTTTTAAAGCAATGCATATTTACGTGACAGTTGCTTATTTCAAAATTCACACCATTAATGAATTTCTGAAGCTTTCTTTTCATGCTGTTATAGTAACGCTATTTTGCATTTGAAATTGATCTAGTGTAGTCAATATTAAAACTAAGCAAGGAAAAAACTACCAATATCATTACAGATAATATTTAGTTTTATTTTTGTCAAGCAAAGATAAAGTATCCCAGAGGCTTCCAGAGCTTACCATCACTGGACACCTGTAAAATAAACTGTCCTATTTGATTTTCATCTGTCAGTTCCCAAGAAGATGCACTACTATACTTGAGAGCTCATGATGGTATTTTTCTTGCACAGAAAATTATTCATGTAGGAAAGAGAAGGACAAATGCAGACTGAGAAGAAGAGTGGGGAAGGGGCTCTCTAGAGAGAATTAAGATCGGGTGTTTAGGTTTCTGAATGCGACACCTACAAACAGCTGGACAATATGAAGGGGGTGGGCGGGATTAACTGCTTGTTTTGGAGACAGTCAGCAACAGGCTCAAGCACATGGGAGGCTTCTCATTTCAAAGATATGCTGACCCTTCCCTCCGCCTTCTTGATTTACATCACACTCCCCTGTTTTGTTTTCGAAATTGCCCCTTACTAAAAAAAAAAATAATCTCTGATTAATAGCTTAAAGGAAACGCTTCTGAACTTGAAGAAAATCACAACTTCAGCTATTAAGCCCAGCATTTATTCCACATTAGTGCTCTAAATGAAAAAAGTAAAACGCAAAAGACTGTGTATTGCTTTGACCCTGGTAATGCTGAAACAGTTTAACCTTACAAAAGACCACACAGTAAGTGAAATATCAGCAAGCTTGCAAGCATGAAGTATACTCACCGAAAGGCAGGTTCTCCAGAAAATTATAGCAAGAGTGGCAATTCCCACTAAGGCAGTGATAATAATAGGCTCCCATGGAAGTCCATGGAAATTAGGCCCAGGACGAATTTGCTCTGGCAGGGTGGCAACCAACTGAAAACCGACAACATCGACAACTATGAATATGTTTTCACGAAATACTCAGGCAGAACAAGCAGTCTGCCAAATGCTTTTACCCCTCTCATAAAATCAGAGAACCATCTAGAGCTTTCCTGCAGTTCTTCTGTAAAGTGAAACCCGAAAACTAAGAAAACCACAAAGCAGCTCGATGCTTGCATTTCAACTCTATAGTCTGCGTATGCGGAAGACACCTGACAGCAACGATCTCCTGACAAGTAACAGCTACACCAAAATAAGCCGAACCACACATTTTGCGTTTTGCAGCCCTAGCAGTTACTTGATCTGTTCCCAAATAAAGCCACAACGACAGCAAAATCCAGAAAAAACCCTCCAGCTTCACATCTGGACATTCACCACAACCCCGTACCAACGGCTCAGATCTTTCCCCAGCTGTCACCCTGGTCACAGGGTCATGTGTCTCGTCATACGTGTTTCCGCAGGCCAGAGAGCACCACTGCCTGACAAAGGTGCAAACACCTGGCGCAGGTTACGGGGCTGACACAGACATGGCGCTCGGCAAACGCACTGCGCGAGCCCCGCAGGCACCGCTGCCTTCCCCCTGGCCGCAACGGACGGAGGNTCGTCGGGGTCTGGAAGGAGAGAGGGAGAGGGGTGTCACCTCACGGGGCGGCCGCGCCCGCCTCGGCCGTAGCCAGCAGGGCATGCTGACAGGGGAGGGTTGCAGCAGGGAACCCGCTTGTGCCCCCCCGCCCCCACCCCGTTTTTTTGAGATTTGAGATCTCAAATTACGGTCCCCGGTTCTGCAGAGCACTGAAGAAAGAGGCAAAAGTCCTTAGAAAGCATAGTGATACTCCACAGGCTGCTTTAGAAAAGGTACCATGGCANGCCGCGGAGCGCCGAGAGGCCACGCAGCGATCCCTGCCCGCGCCGGCCGATGCCTCCGCTCCCGCGGGACCGCCCCACATCGCGGGCCGGGGGCGNAGATTTGAGATCTCAAATTACGGTCCCCGGTTCTGCAGAGCACTGAAGAAAGAGGCAAAAGTCCTTAGAAAGCATAGTGATACTCCACAGGCTGCTTTAGAAAAGGTACCATGGCAGGGAGGGCCATGGATACCAAACCCGTTTGCCAAGCCTGCCTCAGACAGCACGTACAACTCCAACAGCGAGTCAACAACAAAAAAGCACGCACTATTAGATTCCAAATTGATAAACCTACAACTTGTAAGTTTACAGTACCGTCCATACAGCATAAGCTTTAACCCACCTTTACCTCTACCCTGGTCTGAAGCCTGCCTCCTCTTCTCCTACCGTTGCCACAAATTCAGGTTAGCAGAGTCAAATAACCATCCGCTCAGCCTGTTGTTACGCTGTGGAATATCTACCCCCCAGCGGTTCTACAAGCACCTGCCCTATTTCTTCTCAGCACTTCCAGCAGTCCTTATAGGAATTCCTAGCAAACAGCATTTAAACACCATTTAACTGGAAGTTACCAGGAAGGAAAGATGGTCTAAAGCACAACTGAACATCTGACTGCTTAACCACATAGGTAATCCACCAGTCACTTAAAATTCATCAGGTATCTTTACATTCAACCTAGAGCTTCTGTCAGTTCTTTGGAAGCTGCTCAAAAGTGCTTGGCTATGGGGATGGCACAGTACCTCAGCAGCACAGAAAAGCTAAGCAAGGTGTGCCTGAATTTTGTCTGAATGCTCAGCAAAGCCGGACTTATTAAGCATAATCAGAGGTGAATGCAGGGCAGCAAAGCTGAGCTTAGTACAGGTAATGGAGTCAAAGGTAGTCTCATGCCAAAACAGAGCTGGGGAAGATGACGGTAACAGGATGGCATAATGGCCAGTCAGCACACTTGCTCCAGAGGGAGAAGTCCTCAGCAGAACAGAGTCAAACATTTCTCCTACTCCAACAAACACCTTAGCCAGAAATTACCAAACTGCTTGAGCGAAGCTACACTCTGTCTTTCCCGGAAAGTAATGTGGCCCAGAGTCACAGGTTAAAAAGTGAGAAGGGAGAGCACATGGTTCTGTAATGGTTAGAATGTCAGTCCCCCTGCAAAGTGGAGGAAACCTGGGCTGATGATATGCTTCCAGTGATTTCTGCTCTTTATCCACCACCATCCTGAGACACAGTCCGCCAGCCCGAGCACAGAGCTCTGACTACGCTGGTTAGAGAACTTCTTACTTCTATAGTGCAAAAAGGTAGTAGAAAAACCTCTCTGGCTGGGATGAGGGGTAGCAAGACAACACTACGACTAGAGGGACTGTCACAGATTAGTGAAAGCCATTAGGATTACAGCAACATAAAGTGAAAATATTAGTGAAAAACCTTTGCCCAGAACCCATTCAACCATGCTCCTCTTCAAGAGCAAACCAATCAAAATTCCAAAAGGTTACCTGCAGCAGTATCTTCCCTGGCACTCTGTCCTGAATCAACTGACCCAAAGGAAGTATCTTCCAGCAGTGATTCTCTTGCACTATTGTACCCTTCTTCAGCTTCTCTACTATGCAAGAAGTTGGCCTCTTCATGCTCAGGTGGAACATTAACAGCGTCCTCCTCCTTCTCCTCAGTAGGCTGTTCTGGCCTCTTATCTTCAAGTTGCTGAAATTTCTGATTGCTCTCATCAATGGCATTTGGGTTTCTGATGGCAACTCTGTCATATTCAGCCTCTTTTGCATCATCTGTGACAGGCAGCAAGAAATTAATTAAGCACTGAGCTAACATGTATTTTTTACCCACAGCTGTCTCCAGTGAAATACTGTATTTGACAAGGCTTTCCTGACACTTTTTAAGCACCAGCTTGTGTATAGCTTCCAGTATATTCTTAATCAGCTTTCAGTAACATCTAATTAAATGTTTATATGGAATTTATGCAAGGCATCAACCACTAACCTTGCAATGAAATACTACAAGGTGAAGTATTTTCATAGTCATGACTTTATCAGAAATCACGTATCACGTACTACTGTAACAGGAGCGTGCCTTACCATCTTGCACATTAATTATAAAAAACCATCAAGTTTGCAGCAGACTCTACCACTGGTTTTTCCCTTGTCAAAAAAAGATCTGTTTGTTCAGTATTTCTACTTAGGCACTCTTTTATGAATGTGGTGCAAAACATGATGGTGGGGACACCTGTGATTTTAGGTGCATGAATTTAGTGCCTGAACTTCACGTTAATCACTGGATCTCATAATTAGGTGCTAGCTAATTCAGAAAAAGAGACTGCTTTAAACCCTCTAGAAAACTCAGCACATTAGTGTATGCGAATCCCTATTTCTTGAGAGGGGGAGGTATAGGCATGACCTCAATGGTTCCTTCTAGCCATATCCGTGCATGGATCCCACTTTCTTGCATAGAACCTGGCCCGTAAGAACAACACTTTCTCTCAGGATTTGTCCCTGGGAGATTCATCATGATGTCAAAAACGTGCATTAAAAATAAGCAAAATCCCAGCAGATTCCACAGGGCCTCTTTCAATTTTGCTCTCTCACCCTCGTCTTAAAGCTTCACTGGGTTACACAGTGTTGTCCGGGGTACGATTTTACTTCCATTTCATCTGTTTATCAAATGGTTTAATAGCCTACCTTGAACGTCCAGCTGATCATCTTCCTGTTCTGGAATAGACCCAAGTGGGACACTTTCACTAGCAGATGAATATTTACTCCTTAAAGAATATATTAATTCTTGAATATCATCCATCAGTGCGCTCTCCTCGTCATACAAATCCATCTCTTTCACCACCTCCTCTTTATTTTCTGCTACTCTGGAATCCAGAACTTTTCCCACAACATCTATAATGCTCGATTCTGAAAACTCAAGTATCCGGTCCAAGGCTTCTTCTATATCTTCGTTATCACGGCTTGCCTTCCGAGCAAGCTCCATCTCTACCTTCATGTCATGAAACATGCCTTCTATCCTAACCACGTGTTGAAGCCCAAGATACTTTTGTAGACGTATTACACGCTTTTCATCAAGAAAATTTCTCAGTATTGTGAGCCGCTTCACAGACTCACTGAAGTCTGATGCAGTGTCATTTGTGGCTGCTGAGCTGTCAGCAGGGCTGGAAAAATGTGCAGATTGCTGGTGGCCATTTCTTGTATGCTCTAAATTTTGCATGTCTTTTGAGTCTTTCTGTGAAACACCCTCTGGGAGATGATCTTTCCTTTGGTTAAAGTCATTGTTGTCTTCCGTGTCAGGAGACTGGAAATTATATTCTTCCACAGCTGATGGTTCCTCAGCTTCAGAAGACTCCTCATCGTCTTCCATGGCACGTTCCATCTCATCCAATTTAGCACCTTCACTCACTGGTACGTCAACATCTTTGTTCCCAATCTTGCTTGCATCTTGCATGCTGATCGGTTTTTTAGCCTCCTTAGAAAATGAGTTTGTTTCCTCTCCTGTTTCGTAAGTAGGATTGGCAGTTCCCAAAACAGCTTCACTTCGTACTTGTAATTCAGGGTTTGTACTTTTAACATCTAGCGTATCACCCTGTACGTTTGCAGCCTTTGCTTGTGACAGCTTTGCACTCGCAGCATTCTCATCTTCTAGCAGCTCTTCCTCTACTTGTTTCAGGTCAGGGTTGTCTTCAGCGTCTGGCTCTTCAGAATGCAGTTCTGGTCTTGGTGTTTTTTCTTTAGACAAATTCGTGCCAAGGTTTCTGTCTGAGTCTGCATCCTCAGTACGAGCAGTTCCTTGCCGATTAAGATTATCTCTATTAGTATTCTGTGTAGTGCTTTTTGATTTTTCCTCAGGGGAACTTTTCTCAGTGCTTTCTTCAAACACTCTCATCTTGCCAAGATTTCTTGAAAGCTCTTCTTTCATATCTGCCTCTGAATACTCAGTCTCATTTTCCCACGGCCTAGGTTGCTTCACAGCTCCTCTGTGGCTTGGGTCTCCCTCCCCTACAGGGGTTTCTTTCACATTTCCCCTTTGCATTTCAGGTTCTTTGTTAAGAGAGGTGGTTTTTTGATTTTCATGATCAGTCTCCCCTGTTTGTTTCAAATCTTCATCTCTTAGAAGCTCTTTCTCCACAGTGGGCTCCAGTTTATCTTTTAAGAGGTCAGTATCTCCCAAGTCACTTTGAGATGCATTTTTTACCTCTTCCACTGGTTTGGCTGGAAGATCAACAGAAGGCTTGTCCTCAGCAATTCCTTTCTCCTTTGTTTCCTCCTGTAACTTTTTGTGCTTTAAATCTAAATCACTTCCCAAGAACTCTTCCAAGGTGTCATCCTCAAACTTTTTCTCATGTTTCTCTATTTGAGCAAGAGGCACCCTTTCTGGACTTTTGTTAATATCGCCATCAGGTGTTTTTAAAGCATCTTGCTTGCTTTTAACCAATGATTTGGACTCCAGATCATCTCCCAGACTAGGCAAAACATGAGGATCAGGCACAGCTGTACTCTTCAGCTCTTCAGTATGTGACTCAGTTCCATCAACCGTGAGCTGCTCTTCAAACTGCTCGGTTTTGTTTGTCCTTTCTTTTGAACCCAGATCACCTCCACCTACAGGTTCCTTTCTAAGGACTTCTTTGGAAAGATCCTCAGGTTGAGTTGTCACTGTGGCTTCTCTTTTACTAATTAGCATCACCTCATCCTGTTTCTCTTTTGTTTGTTGAGATTCGAACCTGTCCACGCTTACACTGTCACCCAACTTCTTGCTCTTACTGAAGGCATCCTTAAAAATTAATGCATCTGAATCATGTTCTTCCTCATTGCCTCTTTGGTTATTTAGCTCTGTAGCACCCTTTGCAATTTCATCAAGTTCATGGTTTTGTGACTCAGCGTAATTGTTTTCATCATCATCTAAATCCATTGGGGATGTAATGTCTTCCTCTGCCGTGAAAGACAGCAAAGGGATTTCTTCAGACTGATCTGCAAAGTCTGGCTCCTCCTCTGCATCATCAGCGTTAATGCTCAAATCTTCATTAAAATCATCTTCCAACGATGTAACAAGGCGAGTCACTTCATCATCTGATACAATGGCATCAGCAGTTGAGCCAAATTTAGTTTTCAAATTCACAGAGAGCTCTCTGTTTAAAAACGTATAGGCATTGACTTCTTCATTCTCTTTGTCAAGTTGACCGGTTTCACCCTGAGGAATAGTAGTATTTTTGGTATTTTCACTTTCTAGCCCTTTTAGTTTCCCATGTAGCATTCCTTTCAAGTGCTCATGTGCAATTTGATCTCCCTGAGAGTTTTTTTCATGACTATTGACACTGGAGTCTCCCCCAGTATTTTGAGTTCCTTCTGTAAGAGAACTGTCTACCTCCTCTGTCATGGCAAGGGCTTCCTTGTTTTCTTCTGTGCTTAGCTCAAGTTTGTCTGTCTCCAAAGCATCAAGGGACTTTACTGTTTCGACCTGTTCAATCTCCTCATCCCTTTCAATTCCTTCAGCTGGTTTTGTCCCTGTATTGCTTGATTCAGCTTCCCCTTGATCTGCTATTGTATCTTGCAATGACTTCAAAAGCTCATCCACATTATAATTATCAAAATCATCCCTTCCACCATCAAAGCAAACGAAGTCTGTTTCCTGTAATGAAAAACAGTATGTAGTCACAAATATTATTTTATTTATTACAGTGATGAGACCAAATCCATTTGGTTAGTTAGAGAGAGATGCAGCAACGAAGGAAATTATATGAATTGCGCAGAATTAACCCCTTGAGTACTTAACTAAAACTCTTGGACATCAGTGGAAGTTTTGCCCAAGGACTCTTAAAAACCTAAATAAAAAAACTTATGGCTTAGCCCCATCAAAGGCCTCCTAGTGAGGAACAAACTGGAAGTCAGCAATGGAGTTGACGGTATTTTACTTTACTCATCACACATATCCTGAATTAAGAACAAGTCTACTGCTGAACGCCAGTGAGGAGAAGAAAACAAACGTCGCTAAGCTTGTCTGTCAAAATCTTTTTAGCTGGTCTCTCCTCCAATGATCAAGTCCTCCAAGCAAGAGCTCCCTGTCACACAATTTCTGAAAAATAAATTAAACAGCAGTGCAAGCCACTGAACACTATTTCATAAGGGTCTGAAGCTGCACCCACAAACAGGCCTTACTCACACAGCTTGGGAGTTGTGAGCTGTTAGTGCATGAAAGCCATTTATGCGCATAGCGTTGAAGAACAAATTCTAGCATCAACGGGCTAACAGTGTGTCGGGTTTTGTTTGTTTCTGATATCACTTTAAACTTCTAAAATTTGGAAAAAGAAAGAACTCTGAATACATACCAAACAGCCTATGTGCGAGCCAGCTAGCAGCAGTTCTAGAGCTCAATCCAAACAGATTTTGTTAGAAGAAAACCAGAATATTCAATAAAAGAAAGATCAATGCCCACATTTTGGGCTGATGCTTACACACTCATCCACATACACATCTGCACAAACATTCCACCCCCAACACATACGTGGGTCTCTGCACACATGTAGCTGCTTAATAACAAAAAGTCACTAAGGATCACTGCTTTTCCCATGCTCCTCCTCAGGGATTTTATTGAATGCTGAGGTAAGAAACGGTAAGAAACCAAATTAAAAAATATGACTTACATCTGTTGGTAACTCTAGCTCCTCATTGGAATAATTATGATTTATTTCAAGTAAATCCTTTGGAAAATATCCAAAATCACTTCCAACCTGATGGAAAACACACACAAGCAAACAAAAGGCAGTGAAGAAGCTTTCGAAATCATGTGACTATGTTAAAAATCTTAATTACAGACACTAGTAACAAACACATCAAACTCACTCTCAAGTATTTCTAAAGGCAGTTTAACACTGTGAATAAAAGAGAAAGATTAGCAATACCTTGTTTATGCAAGAGTTTTCACTGAGGTTTCATACTCGCATTTCACAATGCCCTTGTGAAGCTGGCAAGTTTTACTGTTCATGTTTTAAAGCCTGACTTGTAACAAATTATTAGGAGGGTTGGGAGCAAAGCCCAGGCATTCTGGCTCATGCGCTTCAACTGCTATTGTGCGCTCTCACTGGCGCTATGTATGCCACAAGTATTTTCCCAAATAGTAAGCAGAAGAGGATCTTTGACTAATAAGACTTACATCCACACACAGTATTATAGCCTGAAATACACTCACTTTGTAGTTTAAGGGAAAAAAAAAATACTTCTTAAAGCAGATTTTAGGAAAACGTGGAATTGTACCTGAGGTAATAATCTATTTTAAAACCTGTGTGGAAAATACACCCCCTCTGCAAATGCATTTTCAAGCAAGTCCATGTGCTAAACCAAGTCAAACAGTGGAAGACAAGAATCCCTTATTGCTCACCAGATAAGATCTACACAGTAACGCTCTCACTTGAGAGTTCTGACAACGGCTCTCAAGAAGCCAATATTAATAGCGTGCTATCACCGCACAGATTAGATAATCCAGGCAATTAGAGCCTGTGGTGGACACACCTAGAAAGGTACAGAGTTCCTAGATGACCAAAATATCCAGGGGAGGAAAAAAAGCATTGGTCATTTCCTCAATGTTTTGTTGCAGCAGGAAGATGACAATAGCCAATTTTCTTGAAGAGTTTGTTTGGGAAGAACAGTTAAAGATCAAATTACAAAGGAAACCAGTTACATGAAAATGATTAGGGATATATAGATATATGTATCATTACATTGATATCACTGAAACAGGCTCACCTGACCTAAGTTTTCCGGATTTGCAATGACATTATCAAAAAAAAAGGAAAATTGTATCCAGTAAATAACATGTACTGATACCTTTTGTTTGTTTGTTATGCAAGCAAAGAAAGCACCAATACATTATGGGGCTTCCTTTCTTAACTATTTCTCATTCAGATCTTACCTTCCACAGTTGAAGTCTCTGAAGTTAGTTATACATATATAAAAAAATAAATCTATTGGCTCCCCACCTTTTGTAAACACAGTGATATACTCTCTTATGGAAAAGAGATAATGTGCACAGGTTTATTACTGGGAATTATTTGGAATGGAAAATCAAACCAGACAAGTCAAATCAAAAGCTTGTCCTTGTGCAGTATAGTACAGTTTTATTCTAAATTGGCCTGTTTCTCTCTACAAACGTCTATTCCAGTTTTAAATGATCTTTCTGAAAACAAAACCCAAGGTTTCAAAGCAGCCTCCTTACAGAGTAATCTCCTTGACTACCATTATAATTAGACATCACAATTTGAAACTCATTTAGCGTAATCTAAGCTGCTGACCATGCAAGTCCTCTGCAGTGACCCAGTTTGCCACTTACGTGGTTTATGAGCCATATGGGATCTGCATGCCCAAAATTTCATCTGCTCCTCTCCCTACAAGTCCTCTCTTGTACGGGAAAAAATGCCTCATTGTGCAAATAAAGGAAACATTCTTCATTCTCTATAGACATGAGAGAGGAAAGGCATTATGAATGCCAAGTAAATAAGGGAGAAAAAAGTACATCCTTCATTTCCACTCCCTTCCCAGCTAAAATGCTGTGGGTGGGCAAAACGCATAGCTGTGTGTACAGCAGCATCTGTCCCCACCAGTGCCCATGTGTGGCAGCCAGCCGCGGCAGATTCACTGACCGAGAAACCTGCTTCTCACACCACCACCTACCTCAGCAACATAAAACAGACAGCTGCGAAACATGATGTTCAAACGTTTTTAATCTTAAAGCCCACATCCCTAGAGCACAGGCATCACAGGTACCTAAAATTGCCAAACATTGGTCAAAGAAGAGAGTTGGTTTGGGCTGCCCCTTCTGAATGCTGTCATTGTTAAGGAAACACAAACAATAGAAAAAATTTCCCTGATCCTCTGGGCCCTTCAGACATACTCTGTATTCCCATCTTACTTTAAATTTACCTCTCCTGTCTTTCTTTCTATTAGCCTATGTGTAAGATTTGAAAACAATTCAAAAAAACCCAAAACAAACCACCCAAAACACCCCAGCACCTGCAGCCACGTCCATTTCTCCTAACGTGATGCCAGAAATAGTTTTCTCAACCTTGAATCAAAGGAATAAAGTTCAGCGCTTTGCCATAAAATAATCTTCTGTAGCAATAATTTAAAGTGTCTTTGCTGAATTGTTAAAAAGCAGAGGCTTTTACTTGAACTATCTAAAGCAGTTTTGGAGTTCTGGACCCTGCTAAAGATGAGGGCAGAGCGCAGGAGAAACACGTAGGAGGAAAGTCTACATCACACACCTTGACAGCGTGAGCAATGTGAGATGGATGCTGAAGAGGAGACTAGTTTTAGAGCAGGACACTGTGCACTGGAGAATGAGAGTACCAGATGTGCTCCACCTTTCAGGTTTGGGAAAAAAAAAAACAAGTATTTTCCTGGAACTGAGCTATTCATTAAATTCACAGCATAAAATAACTATTAAATAATGGTCATAAATATTGTCCAAGCATTCGGCTTTGCTTTATTAATGAGGTTTAGACAGCTCTGCTAAGAACTGCCTGCAACATCATGTACAGAATACATACTGTAGCTGGGTTCCAGAATTTTTTCACATGCAAAATATTCACTGAGCTCAATGGGACTTCTGCAAGCAATAAAGCATACAAGACTGGGATCATAAAATAAAGGATCTATTTTGTTAAAATACAGCATGTTCGCTGGCACAGGGCAAAACAAACCAACAATGGCTTGAAAAGGGCAGAGTGAATTAGAAAAGCAACGGCAAAGAGAGCCCAGACCCAGCTACAGATTTGTCAGCCTCGGTGAAAGTCTCCTTTCTTATCGGATCATCTCCTTTCAGGCCAGAAATGCTATTGTACTTTTCACAGCTCCTGAAAATCGATTTCAGGATTAGAGCCTGTATTTACAACTTGTTTGAAATAAGCCCCAGGTTTCAGTAGTTGAAGCTTCTCAAACATATATTCCGCTCACCTCTGCCCCCATCTGAAGATCAGAACACCAGTTATTCCTTGATTTCACAGTTTCCATTATGCCCTAATAAATACTTTCCCCAAAAACTTTGGGGAATGGAAAAAGGCAGTAGCGTAGATGCATGGGATCAAATGATAGACACGAGGCCGCACCAAGTAACGCGATGAGATCTCTCAAAACAGCTGCAGCAGAAGGTAACCTGACTTCCACTGGAATTCGTTTGATCGCAGACCTCACTAGGTAGCCTGTTTTTAATTAGCAAGCAACAGCCTGCCCCTAGCTCCAAGTCTGCAGGCAGCAGGCACGGCTGGTCTGCATAAATCAAGTTGCCCAGCCGAATCTGGCACGGCAAGGTCATGTTGCATGAGAGAGACCCCAGCGCTATCTGGAAGTCACGGACAGGGTCAGGCACACCAGTGCCCTACTCGACGTGCAAGGGTAGGCACTCTGACCCTGCTGCAGCGGTTGCACGCTGGCTGTTACACTATCACAATTAATGCAGAAGCAGTCAATCAAACCAGGGAAAAAAGAAATAAGACTATAGCCACCAACTGAAAGGAATTAGTCTGTGGTCACTGCCCTAAAAGGAACACAGAAAACAGCGTAACACAATTAAAAAATGACAACAAATAAAGTGCAGCTTTGCAATGCTCCTAGACCTGCCAACTTCAGCTTTTACTTGTTAAAGCAAACATCCTTTTAACTTGGAGACACACCTAACTGTCGCATGAGCTTCCTATCAGTGAATAGTTAAACTGAGTATTAACTCGGCAATTACTTTAAACCTGCTGTCTGGTCTTGCAGCCTGCATTACACTCTGTTAGAAGACGCAGAATCGGCCTCACCCTGCTACTCTGCATCTTAAGAACTTGCAGCCCTGGAAACCTGTACCGGCTAATTAACCAGATTATTTATGGTACAGTACATGTCAGAAGGGAATTACCAGCATGATACAATTATAAAGTCTTCTTCAACCACGTGCTGCAGTTTTCTGCTCTCTTCTGTATCGTTCTAATTAGATTCAGCTCCTGTGGAGAGCTTGGCTGTCCACACCCAGCCTGAACAGGTTAGAGAAAGTGATACATCCTGCTTTCCACTAAACCACTAGTCCTGCAGTCAACACCCAGGTGCAGCTTCGAGCAGCCTAGACCACACTCGCAAGCGATTGTCTATCCCTTGTAAACGATCAGAGTAAGAAAGGAGGTTGAAGTAAATGATTCGGACACAAAAAAGTATGTAGGGGAAGCATGGGGAGGGGGCAACAGGGAATAGGTCTAAGGAACCTCCAGACTGCCAGCATTTTCAAGGGAAGTCCACAAAAATTGCTCTTCCTCCAAGGTATCTCAGTTCTGTTTCTATCAGGCAAATAACGTGTTTATCATGAAAGCCCAGATGAGCTTTCTATGAAATAACTGCAAGCATCGAGACCCTCTTTTCCCATTAACCCTCTCCTGATTGCCCAAAGAAGACAACAACTCAGAAAAGGCCATTACTCTGCAAGCTGCTGCAATGAGTTACTAAAGCCGAGACACAGACTTTTTAATTATTGAATTTACCTTAATTCTTCTTAGTTTTACTACTTTTTTTTCCTCCAATTCTGCATGCAGCTTAGATAAAAAGGGGAAGATGGCAGCTGCACATTAGGAACCGATACGAGACTAAAACATGTACATGGAACAATTTTTAGCAAGATTACACAGAGCGCAGGATGAGACCACATCATGGGTAAATACAAGCGCAGGCTTTAGCCTCCCTAGACAGGCAGGGAGGCTGAGCTTCCAGGCAGGCTCATGAGCCACCACTTACAGTGCTACAATGGGAGGTTTTCTCCACCAATACAGTTTGCTAACAGTTTTTAGCACACGTTAGCGTTGCCCATTTTTCAGAGCACTTAATGCCTTAGGTTTGATCAAACCGCATCCCACTCCACACGGGTCTCAAGACAAAACGGCATTCATTATGTTACTAAGATATGTTCAAAACCCTAAGTGTCCTCCTACGAGGCAAAAGGAAGAAAAAAAGAAAAAAAAAGATTACCAACAGAAAGCGCCAAGAAGAGCAAACAGAACAAATGCTTTACAGTACTTACACTTCCAGCCCAGAGCTCGGTCGATTTTCCTATCAGTTTGTAATATACGTACACCGCTTCTCCCTTCTTAAAATTTACAAAGCGACAGTCTGGACCCTTAAAATCCTGCGTTGCCTTCCCTCGGCACATTAACACTGTCCGAAGAAAAGAAAAAGCAGAGCATTACTTTAAAAATTATAATCAAACAGTTTCACGTGAGGGGTTTTTGCTGATGGCAGAAAACCAGACCTCCCCCCGCACGCACCGGTTTTCTATTTTCACGATTCGGTCAAGAGATAAGAACTTAACCGAACGTATAACTAAAATAACAGATTATTTTTAAAAAAGCAAGCTCACTGATCAAGACAAGCAGTTGACAAAGCACCTGAGAGTTACAGTTCAGAAGTGCCCTATGAAGCTAATCATTAATATTAAATTAGACGGGCTGAAGGATGACATCGGCGTCCTGGCGAAGCAGCCCTGACATTATTCAAGGCACAAACACCACCCAGAGAGCCCGCTCATCACAAGAACAGGGGCGGGAAGTGGGGGGTGGGGAGGCGGGGCGAGGGACCCAAAAACTTGGTGAAAAGGAGAAAAACGCCGCGGGTCGGCGCCGCGTTTCCCGATTCTCCCCCGTTTCCGTGCCAGAGCCGCGGGGCGGCGGGGGAGAAATGGCCCCGTGAGGCACGCGACGTTTGCATCTTTTCCCCTCAGAACTTCCCGGGGCGGGGGGCGGCCTCCCGGCTGCGCCGAGCGCCGGGAACCGTACACGGACCTCCCGTACCCCGAGCGGCGCCCCCGAGCCGGGGTCTCCCGGTACCCTCAGCCCCCCCCACCCCGGGACGCAGCGCGTCCCCGCCGCCCCCACTCACTGCTGCACTCGGGGTCGGCGCAGCGCTTGCGCTCGGCGAAGCGGCGGCCCAGGTCGGGCCCGGCGGCGGCGCAGAGGAGGGAAGGCGGCGGGGGCAGGAGCAGCAGCAGGGCGAGGAGCAGCCGGGGGTCCGGCGGCGGGGCTGCGGCCATGTTGGCGGGGGCCGGGGGCGGGGAGGGAACAGACACGTCAGCAGCGCCGCCGGGAGGGCGATGTGG
>VZSC01011570.1:875506-896229 GCA_013398225.1 Steatornis caripensis | reverse complement strand
CCAAATTCATACTCTTCTACCACAAAGTTCAGAGCATTTAGCTAGGCACTTTCAGCTCATCTTGAAGGGCAGATAATGATCAGTCGTGCCCAGACAGGCCNGTAACTGAATATATCCCGAGCAGACAGGCCCAGCTCTGCGCTGCTCTCCTCTTCCTTCATTTATGCCGGGGAGCACAGGCGAGTAAACACAACAGCCTTTTTTTATGCAGCGTTTTCAGAAACCCAGCCCCCAAATTCATACTCTTCTACCACAAAGTTCAGAGCATTTAGCTAGGCACTTTCAGCTCATCTTGAAGGGCAGATAATGATCAGTCGTGCCCAGACAGGCCAAAGTATTGAAGCCGAAGTATAATTTCTGTGGGATTACAACAACACAAACCACCATCATCAGAGACTATACTGTCATGATGCAAGCAAACATCTGTAACTCCTGCTGCCAGGCAAAATACTGAAGTGGGATTAGCGACCCGCCACTTAAGAGACTGCTCTTGTGCTGAAACAACAGGTTTGTTCCCTTTCCTGTACCCCTTTTGTTTGAGATAATAGGTAACCCTACACATTTTATGCTCCCCTTAAAAAAAAAAATCCCAATTAATCTTTTGAAACGCTTGGTTTCAGGAGCATCCCATAGAATGATTTCCACCCAAGTCACCTTTGCAGGGGCATGCATTTAGCCGGCAGTCTCGAGGGCCTCCCTTTCCCATTAACCCTGCACACACACGCTTAGACATATCACATAAGCAGCAGGAATCTCCTTGCATTGCTCTTCTGTTTGCCCCAGCACGGGGACTATTTAACGCACCACTTTTGACAGAGCCACTGTTCGTTGTGCTCAGACAACTCCTGCATTGCTGGGTTATGAGACAAGGGAACAGAAGCTCCTGAGCTACCTTTCACATAGACCTTCTCTGCTGCCTCTTATTCATCCCCCTCCTAATGAATCACAGCCATTTCTCTCTCTTTTCATAATAACCAAATAAGGATTTCAAAGTTTGGGCCATTCACTACATTCTGTGTTTTAATACAGACAAGAATGGAGTACAAAATACTGCCAAAAGTTTAGCAGCAGGGGCAACCTTTTTTTTTTTTTTGCTATTTTCATGTCTACAGTTCCTGATTCAACACCGCCGACTTGCTGTTCTGCACGACCGCAAGGCAAGGAATTCATAAACAATAATAATAATAGTAAGTGTCCAACAAGGCTTCATCCCAGCCATGCAGAAGTGCAGGACTGGCATAGAGCAGAACAATGCCACTTCGCTCCTTTACAAAGCTTGCAATACAAACTTTGCACTGTCAGTTTAAAACTTTGGCAATCTGTGTCTGCAAATGGGGAGGAACCCATTTTCAGATACTTGTGAAATATAAACTTCAGCTGTTGCCAAGCTCAGAGATAGATTTGCTCCTTTTTATTTTTAGAAGTTTCCTGAATATGTGAAGAAACCCACAAAGCCATTTTAGAGTCGTGTAGCTATGAAAAATGTACATGCTTCTGTTTTTTTAAGAAGCATTCTCAATCATTGTAATTATTCCTTGAGAATGCTTTTTAAAAAACAGAACCACGGCTATTTTTCACAGCTACAAACCCCTAAAACAGCTCTAGAGCTTTCTGTGAAACTTCATAAAAAAATTGCCTTTCAGCTAAGAACAGTAAAAATAGATCAAAAACCAATTAGCTGGCCCACATGGCAGAAGACAGGTGTGCTTTGGATGTGGTATTTATACAAAATCAGGATAAGCATTTTTTCACTTTTACAGATTCCTGAAGACTATAAATATCACAGACCTCTTCTTGCCAATGCCCATCATGTCCACTTAAAACACTGGCCACTCGAAGAATAACCTTAGGATGCAGCCTGAAACATTTCATCTTGCCTCCTACCAAGTTATAAAACTGAATTAACATTAAAGCAGCAGACTGATGGGTGAATTACGATAATAACGAGCCTTCAAAAGCAAAAACAAGTAAACTTCTTTGGAAAATGCAGCCAGAGAGAAGGCTGGGAACACTGAAACCAATTACCACTGCTTTAGCGTTACACCTGTTTAAATGAATGCCAAATTCAGCACAGAGTTATTTATATTATGCTATTAACAAAGGCACATATGAGTAATAGGAAAATAGATATGGTTTATGCAAAACAGGCTCTACTGAAACCAGCTGAAGACTTCAGGTATTTGTGGTGCAAAGCAAAGGGCAGTGGTCAGACCTGCTGCTCCAGCTGCCCTCGAGTCGGGCAAGGAGGCTCCCGCTCCCCGAGCCCCGTCTAGTTGCTGGTCACCGTCCCCAAGCTGCCCAACTTAACGCCAGAGTAAATACTCATGTAATTGGCCCCTTATGCAATTCAGTCAGAACGATCTTCCCTCTCTTCGATACTTGTAACAGAGGTTATTTTCTAAAACCATATTGCTCAAGCAGAAACATATTTAGGGACTGATCATACGAGAAACTGTGCCAGGAGATCCAGAGAGGGATAGCCCTTTGCAGGAACGTGGCGGGTGACGAGCGAACGGGAAGAGGCTGAGAGCATCAACTTCTTCCCCAGGCCATAGCCTTACTGAAAAAGGAGACATCAAGATATTCTTGGAACTTACAATCCCCCTTCCTTCCTTCTGACTTTTAAGCATTTAAGTACCAACAGACAAGATGGTTCCCCACTATATAAAACACTTCACGTACTAAAGCATGTGACAGGCAAGAAAATGACGTTATTTCTACGCCCACCAAGTGCAAGGCTGGGAGCTGGCAGTGACTGAAGGAGCCTGCCAAAGCTGTCCAGTGGCAGGGATAGCCGCAGAGCCCAGGTCCCGGCTCCCTCTCCATGGCATTTCTTCTTGAGTACCCTGCCTTCCTCTCACCTTTAAGATCTTGTCCGGGTCCTGACGGTTTGGGCAGGTGGCCATTGATGGAAATTGACAGATCAGCACCTGCAGGTGCAGGTTTTCAAAACCAAGCCCTACGCTCTTCGCTAATCTCCATCCTCTTATTGAAAAATGCCAGGCCATCTCAGGCAGATGGCTTTGGTCAGGCTTCCCTGACACTGGCTTTAAGCTAAAATCCCTTTTCTCTCGATTCAGCCTTTTTATGATGCATCTGCTTCAACTAGTTCAGAAATAGTTTCTCAAGCCAGCAGAAAAATAAGGCCATCTCCTTTACTTCCAGCCAGCACATTCGATGGTTCTGACCTTGTGATAACTATTGTCCATTCTTGTCACAGCCAGGATACACACAATTCAATGTGATCATTTGTTTAACTCAACAATATGACAGAAAAAGACATCTCTCTCTTTTATATATAAAAGAAAAACCTTACGAAAAGGCATATTCTGTACAAAGACAGTACCTAAGGAGCAGTGAGTTTTCACAATTCAAGTTTCACTAGACCAGCAAGATGAAGTGGCTCTCCTCCGCTCCCATACCTAACACAAGCACTATACAGATAAGAAAACAGAGGTTTTATGATGAACTGAACAGACTGCTGCACCCCAGCAAAGCTCTGGAGAAATTAAGAACGGAAATAAACATTGAATAACAACCAGCACACCACAGAACAAAACCAGGCAGAATTCAGTGTTATGTTCAATGCGCATCTCGGAGGACTTTGCCAGATCCTCGCTGTCTCCTAGAGAAACGCTCATTCCAAGAGTGGCTGGACACCGCAGAGTGACAATGGGCACCAACAGAAGTCTCTGAATCTGTTCCCAAGAAGCTCCCAACTGTGCTTCCAAACCCAAGATGACTGCCATTTAAGGTTCTCCAGGGCTGAAAGAGCTTACACATAAGATTTTCCTCTCGCAACCAAGAACATCAGGACCCAGAAAGAGTTCCAGCTGATTTTCCAAGCAGCGAGTGACTGGCTTTCTCAAATACAGCTGTTTTCTTCATTAGAAAACTAAAAATAGTTATGCTCCTAGCAGGCTGACTTCCTTTTAAGCATTCTGCCATATCCATGTGTGTATTTCATTCAGGGTTTCTGCATGTCTACGCCACTGTGATTCTATTTCAGCCTTTAAGTACATTCAAGAAATTTTTCATTTCCCTCTCCCATATTCAGTCCAGATGTCCTGAACTGTCCAAAACTGTTTCATGTTAGGAGAATTTGTTGGGATATTTTGGCATTCACACTGCTCCCATCTGCTTCAGCATTTTCAGGAAAGATCAACTTTCTTTCCCAACTGTTAGCAAATACAGACAACGAGTTTATGGTTTTAAAACATCCGTGATTAATGGTAGATGTTTTGCTTGTACCTTGTGAAACAAGAATAGTTAAATACTGCCATATCAGGCTTTCACTTTTTCTTCTTGAAGAGATGCTGGAGTAAGAAACACCAGGAATTTAAGGATATCCTACGTCTCAGAGCACACTGCAACAGCAGTAAACGTTTCTTCACAACACTGTGCCAGCATGCAAGAACCTTGTTTTCAAAAGACATTGAACGTTGAGGTGGGGGACCGTGGGAGCACACGCTGCTGAGGTCCTTTCAGTCCCAGTCACTTTGTTTTCCAGATCAGGGGAAACTGAGCACCACCACTCTCTTCTAGCTCACATGGTGGATGTGAGAATGAAGTCCAAGAGGGGAAATAGGAAGGGAGGAACGAGGGGAGGGATATACCCCTTGAGTCCCCTTAACGGGAAGTTAGCATATGCTTGGATCCATATATCTCCAGAGTGTTCTACACGTCCCGGTTTAGATCTAAAGTAAAAGTCTGTGGCTTATTCAGCCCTGAGTGAAAGTGCCCAGTGTTGGACAAACAGTGCATTAATAAAAATCGACTGACACACTCACCAGAGCTAGGCAGTATCAGAGAAATGCATTTACTTCTACCCCAGGAAAGCTTCAAACTAGAGACATCGTACTCAGCCTCTGCTGAGTATAACCACTGAAGCCAATGGAAAGTTCTTCACGCTTTGGTAACTATTCCTGCTCCCACAGACGTTCATGGATATCCCATTGATGCAAAAGGACGCAGCCCTTCAGACACCAGATAAAAAGCTCCTTCACTTCTGTCATGGTTTAAAGCTGGGCTGGCTATTAAACAGACATCAGATGCTCTTTGTTAACCCCCTCCTGCCTCAGAATGTGGGAAAAAGAAAACAGAAAGAGACTTATGGGTTGGAAAAGTTAAAACAGCTTTAATCTAACTACAATAATAATAGTAATAGAAAGAATAATAATGAAATATATACAAATATATACAAAACCACTATCAAGCTCCCGCCTCACTGACAATACATCACCCAGACAGTGTGGGGCATGTCCCAGGAAAGTCCCAGACTGTACCCAGCAGCAGACAGGAACTGGATTCAGGAATGCATGGATCGGGATCAAAAGCAGACGAATCAGAGTCCTCCGCCGCCGCTTGAGGAAGCAGCTGGGCAGAGCTGGAGAGCAGCATCCTGCAACATCACCAGGATCTCACTGACAGCCCCATGCTGGGCTGAAATAGGCTCCTGGGCCACGGGTGTGGGTGGAAGCACCAGGTGAAGCTGCTTAGGGTCCTTAAAGCCCATTAGTGCCCTCGGGCCCCTGGCCATAAAAGAGAGAGTGTGACCCTTGTGATCCCTCAACTTTATACTGAGCATGATGTGCATGGGATGGAATACTGCATTGGGTCAAACCAGGACAACTGAGCAGATCAGCAAAAAGGCCATTCAGGATCAGCTCCATGGCATATGAGGAACCAAAGTTCAGCAGAGTTGAACTTCTCCGCTTCAGCAAGGGCAAGGCAACTTCAACCCATCCCAGTGCTCTTTCTCTCGAACCATTCGGCATGATTCTCCGCATCACTCGACAAGTCCAAACAGTATACTTTGTAACTACTGGAACACCAGTTGAAACAAATAAATAGTTTAATTCCTAAAATTCTAAACTGAGGTATATTTCCTTTGCCAAAGTTTCAGTCATAAATATGATGTGCTTCACGGAATCTGTACAGGATGAATCTGGAAAGCAATAGGGATCCCAGTACTCAGGGTATTTCTGGACAAGAAGTATTTGCATAAGCATTACGAAACTTTGGTAGCATTTCTGCCCATCCTGAATCTTCTTGCAAGTGTAGGTGTGTTATCTAATACATTTAAACAAGTACAACCTTCCTAATACAGATAAACTGGTTGCAAAATTTTTATGCCAGGGAGGATAATTAAAAGAGAACTCCAGGTGGGTTTTTTTTTAATCTTGAGCGTCAATGAAGTGAATTGCTAAACGTGTCTGAGAATGCAAAGGTATCCACAAATCCTTCTAACCCTACATACTCCTAGAAGAGCTGAGGTTGGTCATAACCTCACAGACTCAAGTCAGAAGTTGAGGATGGTATTGCTTTGGACTTTCTGAACAGGAAAGAGAGAGGGAAATATACCGATACCCAGGTAGCATTATTTGGAATAAAATATGATAAATGGCATCTAACTCCTCCCTCGAATGTATACTAGGTAAGCCCCTAGACGGTAAATAGTCTTAGCTGTTTTCCATGATGCCAAAAAATGTAGGTTTCAGCTCTTCTTTCTTTGTAGATAGGAAATAATAACTGACAAGAAGGCCATGCAAGTAGAAAGCAAATTAATTTGGTCATGTTTTGCTCTGAACTATGCTGCTGCACTCCTGTGGTAACCCCAACCAAAACTAAAATTTGACTTGCTGTATCTTTTCCCTCTAAGTGCCTCATTCTGACCATACAGATATTCTATTTTCTGGTTAAACATTACACGGATTGTGTTAATTTCTGCTTCAGCTAATTTAGCTATACTAAATGCAAATGCTTCCTGTACTTATGAATACAATCTGTTCATAGTGAATAGTTTTGAAGATTTGGATGAGTTAAAACAGCAACAGTATCCATGTGGGACCAATCTTCCCTGGACAACTCTTATGCTTTGATTCATAAATTCTTTCCATAGGAAATATCTGTGGAAAATCTCCAACACATCCAGAAATGCACAACTCACTTGCTTGAGTTATTAGGAGCTCTTAATCCTTATTGCTTCTCCCTTTATTTCTTACTTTTATATAAGCATTGGCTCTTGGGTTCACATGAGACCCCTTTGTGCTTTTTTCCCATTATTATAGAATGTGTGTTTTTAATAACTGCAGTAACATCCACCATTAGCGCTACCACATGAATCTATTAAAAAGCAACTTCCAACTCTGAAATACCTAATTTCTGCATCTAATGGGTGTGCTAAGGCACCTCTTCACCTGCTGTTACCGTTCTGCATGTTTGACTTACTCTGTGGAATGAAGACCCAGTTGCTTGATTATGAAACAAGAGTAACATTATCTGACTTAAGAGTACGGAATTGCAGGAAATCTTGAAAAAACACTCAACCTTGTGAGATGTGACAGTGAACAGTAGTGGGAGTGTAACGGTAAACTTGCAAGTGAACTTCTGAGACCCATAGCATTCACAATCCAGAAAAAATGGAGCAGAAGAGCAAAGGCTGCGAGTATAGCTACTTGGATGTCAGAAGGTGCCCAGTTTGTCACAGACATTGTGAAGGATTTTTTTTCCACGCCAACAGTACGTTTTGGAAGTGCAAGCCTGGTGCTCAGTTGCCCAGAGTGGAGATCTTAAGTATACCTGGGTGGTTTTCTGGTCATCTCTGACAATTTGTTACGGGCATCTGCCAGAGGAGTTTGGCTCTTTACACTAGATTTTGAAGAGACTCTTCAGGTAGCACCTGTCCATCCAGCCATTGGTGCAGCAGTGCCACACGTTACTTGGACATGAGGAGGAGTTCTCCTGCAGCCGAGTTTAGTTCTACCAACCTTGCTTCTGATGTGGTCCCACCTAAAGGAGTCCAAGTCTTTCCTGAATTAAAATTTACATAAACTTTATATGAACTTTAGGCAACTGACAGCAAATTGCAGCTAGTCAAGAAGCAAGAGGAAGAAACTAGCACTTACGGTCCACGTGGGTCCACGAATAAAGTTTTTAAGTCATGATGGCAGCTTATTAAAATCTCTTTGTCAGTCAAAGAAAAGAGCAACATCTTAAGACTTTTTCACAAAGCGTTTGTCCTCTGATGTTTGCATTTGACAGCCTCCAGTTTATTCAATATTTCTTCTCTATTTTCTGCCTTCTTCAAACAGTATCTTTTCCTCATGATTCCACTGCTCAACACTCAGGCAGGCTCAGGGGTACAAGCTAATGCCCAGTGGATGTTACAGCCCTCATCTCCGAGCAGTGTTTCTCTCATGCTTTGTACAATTATTGACTGGCCATTCCTCTCCAGGTTAGACCAATAATTGCAAATACCATCAGATTTCTCAGCTCCCAGACCAAGACAAGACTGTGGCTCATTCTTCCTCTTAGCAGGAATGTAGCGGCAGCAGAATTCTTTGGGTGAGCGTTCTATGGGTTTCTTTTAAAAACCAAATTAGTCATATGTGGAGTATGTCTAGAGTGGAAAAATGCCAAAGATAGAAGTCCTTTTTCAGATCTAGCTATGCCAGCTGAAGAAGATGATCTTTCCAGCTGCCTCTCACCCTTGCCAGAGGTTACAGCAAGCTGACCTCTAGTGAGCGAGTGTGCTTCAGGCAAAATGAGCGAAGTTGACTTAAGATGCTTAAATATTTAGTCTTTATTCACTCAGTTTATCCTGACTTGAAGAGGTTTATGACACTTCAGTGGGTTTATGAGTGGACCCCACGATGATGAGCTACAGGTCAGAGAGGACAGTAATCTATAGTGTGGGTAATAAGTCTACAGGTAGGAGAGGGATATTAGTAGTAACCTTTTCATCTGGCAGGGCAATGTGCAAGACAGAACATGTTTGCACAGTTCTGGACTAACACAAGTGTTCTCTATCATCAGTACAGTTCCTTCCTTTCCCTCATCGGATTACCCCAACAGTGTAAGCGACTTTATACAGTATCATCACATTTGCAGGCCCTGGTCCTCATGGGGGATTTCAACCACCCCAACATCTTCTGGATGGACAACACCGCAGGACAATAAGCAATCCAGGAGGTTCCTGGAGAGCATGAATGACAATTTCCTCCTCCAAATGATAGAAGAGCCAACGAGAGATGCTCTGCTGGACCTCATACTCACCAACAAGGAGGGGCTCATTGGGGATGTGAAGAGGAAAGTCAGCCTTGGCTGAAGAGACCATGAGATTGCGGAGTTCAGGATCCTGAGGGCAGGGAGAAGGGTGAAAAGCAAGCTCATGACACTGGACTTCAGGAGACCAGACTGGCCTCTTCAAAGATCTGCTTGGAAGAGTCCCATGAGATAGGGCCCTGGAGGGAAGGGAGGCCCAAGAAAGCTGGATAATATTCAAGGATCATCTCCTCCAAGCTCACGAGTGGGCATTTGTGAAAGTCATTGAGATAGACAGGAGGCCTGTGTGGATGAACAAATAGCTATTAGCCAAACTCAAACACAAAAACGAAGCATACAGTGAATGGAGGCAAGGATGGGTAACCTGGGAGGAATACAGAGACATTTTCCGAGCATCCAGGGACAAAGTTAGGAAAGCCAAAGCCCAAATGTCACTGAGTCTGGTGAGGGACGTCAAAGACGACAAGAAGGGCTTCTGTAAGTCACAGGTGACAAACAGAAGGCTAGGGAAAATGCGGGCCTATTGTTCAACAAGACTGGGAGCCTGGTGACATAGGACATGGAAAAATTTGAAGTACTGAATGCCACCTTTGCCTCAGAGCAAGATCGGCCTTCAGGAATCCCAGGTCTCAGAGACCAGGGGCAAAGGCTGGAACAACAAAGACGTACCCTTGGTGGAAGAGGATCAGGTCAGGGAACACTTAAGCAAACTGGACATATAAACTGTCCATGGGCCATGACAGGATGCACGCGTGAGTGCTGAGGGAGCTGGCAGATTTCATTGCAAGACCACTCCCAATAATTACCTTTGATCATGGTGATTAGGAGAAGTGTCCAAAGATTAGGGGAAGGCGAACGTCACTCCTGTCTTCAAGAAGGTCAAGGAGGAGGACCCAGGGAACCACAGGCTGGTCAGCCTCACCTTGAGCCCGGGAAGGTGATGGAGCAGCTAATCTTGGAAACTGCTTCCAGGCACATTAAGGACAAGAAAATCATCAGGAATAGGCACAGCATGGCTTCACCAAGGGGAGTATGTAGAAGGTTGAACTTTAACTTCTTGCAGATTATAAATTAAAAAAAACAAAGTTTCTTTGTAAGAAATGGTCTCTCTGCTTAGTTCACAGAGTAATTTTCTCAAACTCTCAGTAGACCCTAAGTAGTTTAGCACAATGCTAGTAGCTCTGATATCAGAGGTGAAGGAGACTGTTAAGAAATGTCAAAGATTACCTTCCATTAAGCTTGCCAGTTTGTAAACACGAAAGAAAACACACACAGCATTTGACTATGCCCTGATACTTGCTGATCAGTCCAAGCAAAAAGCAGGTATGACAAGTGTTCTCATTTAAGCTGTAGTCATTACCTCATGCTTCATCCCTTCTGTTGATAGCAACCTTGTCACACAGCCAAACAAACAACCACCAGCATAAGCAAAATCGATCATTCTCGTTCTTATAGTACAGAAATGTACATAATAAACCCCATCAATTCCCACAGAGATAAACTTTAAAAGAGTTAAGTTGCAGCTACAAAAGAGAGACATAAAACAAAAATAGGCTAACAGCATCTAAAGCTATTCTGTTGAGATGTCTGTGTCTGTAAATGGGTTAGTTTGGTTTTTTGAGTTATAGTTTACGGACACATCTGCAAGATTATAGTTATGAGTTACTGTTGTGTATGTTTAATGGATTTTCCTGCTCTCTGGTACAGCAAGTTCCTAGTCTGGAAGTTTTGCTTCCTGCCAGATCTAACCAGCTAATACTATGTTTTAGAATATTTACTCGTTAGCTACTAAATTTTGGATTCTCAGACCAAGGAATCAAGAAGTGAGTGCTACACGTTTGATTTGATTACGTGAAAACTGTCTCTATTTTCATCTGTCTGTGCTACAGATATATTCGCCCTGTGAAAGTCAAGAGGCTTACACTTCTCCTGCATCTCAGATAAATATTTTAATACCCCTATTTAGATGCAAATTAAAGTATAGCTGACTGAGTTGTCAACTTTACATATTATTGCCTTCTTGGTAGTCCTTACACAGCTTCTGCTAGCCTATAGACAGTCCAGGGCCCTATCTTACAACCCTCTTTCATGCAAATAACCATTATCAAATGCTAATACACGTGAACTCTTTCTCACCCAGTGACTACCTTAGTTGATAATGACATTATGAAAAAACCTGAAACAACACCTTTGAATAGTGTCTGCTTTTATACTTTTTTCATTCTCTGCCACTCTTATTGATATACCTACTGGCTAATAGGATCTATAAGCAGTTTGGTGGAAAGCATCTTTCATCTTCATAAAATTGGACTTTCAATGACACCAGGAATTTGAATTAGTAAGGTATCTTTGCTATGACTCTGCTTAGTCACCCCTAAGAAAGAGGCAGCTCTCGAACGCCATCACTAACCTGAACTAAGATTTGGGACAGTACAATGATGAACTTAACATCAGACATAGAAATCTCCAGGGTAAGTTCCCTGTACCGAGTCCACAAGATCAAGCTTAATTTGAGAAAGAGGATTTGTATTGCACCATAAATTTAAATAAATAACATCTATGTCATCAAAACAGCAGTCCACCTACACCTCTTCTGTATAAGAGCAGCACTACCAGAGAAAACTGAGAAAGTCTGATTTGGAGTTTGAGAGGTATAAAAATCTATAAGGCTAATCAACAGAGCTTTTGTGTGGTGCAAGGGACTGCTGGAAAAATTAGTGTGAAGGTAAAGGATGGAATTTCTGACCAGAGTCAAGCAGCTTTTAGCATAAACTGAAGATGAGCAGCTCAGTGATAGTTTGATGTGGTTTTACTGGCAGTAACCAAAGACCAGCAAATATTAGCGCTGTGAAAATTTTACCCATCTTAGTAACTCAGTTCCTCTTTGTACTGCTTGTCTCTCAAAAGCACGTATTAAAGTACCACAAAACGCAACATATGACACTGATCAGCTTCAAACATCTGTTGTGAAGCACATGAAAAAGTACACTACAGAATTTCTAAGGAAAGCTGCCTTGTAAATACGCACAAAAGCTCTACTGATTCTCTTCTGTAGGGAATTAAATTCAACCAAAACCCACCATTTTTTAAAACGTGGAAAAGTATACACGGAAAGCAGGAAACAGCAGAAGGTGTCCCGTCCCCCCATGCCTTCTTCACACAGGAGTATTTAGATTCAACAGCAAACAACTGCCTTTTCTGTTGCCCCATCAATCAACCCACACGGCCTGATGAGGGTATTTCAGTGACTGCTTTGTGAGCCAGGAGCCCAGGAGGGCTTTCCAGCTCTTGGGTCCAGCTGTCTACACCAGCAGCGGCTGTCGGTGCATTAAGACGAAGTGTGGTTGCGCACCACCTCCCCGCACCCAGCCTTACTCCCCAATTCCCGAGGGGAAGAAATTCAGGCGTGAGGTCAGGAAGGCCGGGACAAGGGGTGCTGGGAGCCCAGCTGAGCTGTGGCTGGCAGCGAGCTGCAGCTCTACTACACGTTTCACCAGTCAGAGAGTCAAGTTACAGCATGACTCAGATGTGTGGAGAAAAGCAAATCCAGAGTATGTCGTAAGCCAGCTAAGACTCGAAAGGTGATCAGCCCTGTCACTGCTACAAATTGAAACCGTGATGTAAGTGGAGGAGGGGATGACAGCGTTACTAATAAATGTCGGGGTAGCATCTGCAGAATAGACAAACCCTACTAATCAAAGTCACGCTCTCTCTGCTGACCTTATTGCTCGAGGTAAACCACTCGGAAGGTATAATCCCTTCTGACATTGCTCACCGCTCCCCTGTCCAGATTTCCAGGGCAGGCCCTAAATACAAGCCAAACAGATGCCTATTCTGAGCAGCCGGTCTTTTTCAAAGGCGCTCGATAGAAACATCTGTAAATCCCTGGATCACCTCAGCAATTCGGAGGTCAGCCAGGCTGCGGGCGGCACAGCTGCGTGGTAAGGGCAACCTCGTCTCTTCCTTCAGCCAGCGCCGTCGCACCCGACCGGCCACGACGCTCACGGCTTGCCATCCGCTGAATCCCAAGCAGTTTCTCAGATGTCTGAACTAAACTTTTATACCCGTATCATGTGTAATGCAACAATTTATTTCGTGATAAGCATTTGATATTTATATAACTGGAGATGAGAGAGAGAAAAAAAATCTGTCAGAAATAGCTTTACAGATGAGTCTTCTCATTGTCTAACAAGCTTTTCATTGTTTTTAATTTTCATTTCTCTCCATGGTTCAGGACACTTTGAAAAAAATTCTATTCAGCAGATTCCCACTCATAATTCAAGAGAGAGAGTCACGTAGTATAATAGAGATAATTAGCTTTGACTGAAAATAATAAGCTTGGCACCAAATATCCCCCACTACTGCACAGAATAACCATTTATCGTCTTATAGACTCTCCATCAAGCCTAATTACTGCAACAGTAATTACTAACCTGTTGAAAGAACAAAAGAAAATGCAACTAGCTCTGCACTGAAGTAAGGAGAACATCGCTGATTCTAATAAGAAGCTCTTGGCTGCCCCCCCTCCTAGAGCACATTCGCTTGCCATTTAGACGCTGTCGCAACACATATGCTCGTAACCCCCGAAAAAGAAAATACATCCACAAATAGTTTGATTACAATGGTTAGGTCCCACTTGTTCAGGCCAAACGTCTGTTTGGTTGGACTGAAGGAATGGCACTGAGTTTTGGATTTCTGGGAAGTTAAAGAGAGCAGCGCCTGTCCCAGGCTGCGTGCTGCAACGCTGCAGACTTCCATATGCTGGACAGCTTTGCTTGCCTACTCTTCTGACCCACCAACCTCTCCCTCACTGTTATTCTGTCTCTTCTCAACAGATATGCTGCCAATCATGCCGAAGAAAAATCAAACAAATGCAGCCCTCTATGTTCAAAGAATAACACTTGCTTGAAGAGTTTGAAGTATAATCTTTATCTGCAGAAAAGTGTGCGTTCATCATAGCATTTCTCCCTACTTCCACCGTGTCCCACTGTTGCTCCTGCTTAAATTCACTCATGGGGCTTCACCTCTGACAGCTGACTAAGCCCTGGAAGAAGGCAGTGAGTGGCAGCACCAACCCCTTTTGCTGCTCAAGGTATTCCCTAGGCCATAAAAGAACCTGCATTTGGGAGAGCTTGCACAGCTTCCTGAGAAAGAAGAGGGAAGTGTCGTCGGTTTCCTTATATCCTGTTCCATCCAGGTCCCTGAACAGGACCTATCCCTCCCTCTCTGTCTTTGCCAATGGGAGCTGAAGGAACCTAGTGCTTCCAGACACCATCAGTACTTTTCAAAATCCAGACTGCCAAAATAGTTACGCTCATTGAATCCAGGAACTGGAACAATGCCACACAGCATATGCAAGCATTCACAGCTAATCAACCCAGCTGAAATTTCGGATATTGAATATTCTCTGGGAAACTGTTCGCAATCAATCCACAGCATGTAAATAACACAACCCTCCCACCTCCAAAACCCCCAACAAGCTATAAAGTAATTCATCGCATAAATACAATCAAAAAATACAACCTAGAAAACCTCAGAACCGCTGATCTGAAGCACTCAACAAGCATGAGTTACACTCTGCCTCAAATAATGAGATTGGTTTAAAATTGGGAGAGGTCTGGGGCTTTGTTGAGTTCTTGACTTTTTGCCCCAGGCATTTTGAAGCCTCAGGGTCGTTATGTTTCAGAGCCTTTTTACCACAATCACGAGGCCTAGAAATTGCTTTTCTTCCCCCCGCTTTTTAAATCGTTGCTTTTCTTTCCCAACCACACAATCCCAGATGGTACAAGCTTTAAGGAAAATGCAACAAAGACTCCAAGAATCGCTTCCAACCGGTGTGTTGTCTTCCTCCAGTGGACGTGGACTGCTAGAAGGCATTCAAGTAGGAGTAGCAGGAGGTCTCCCAAAATTACAAGAATACCAACAAATGCAGAAGGCATGGCACTCCTGATTATCCCATGCACAGGAAGAGAGGGATGATGTATTTTCAAAATAAAGGGGAGGTTTCATAGCCTAACAGCTATGTCGTTGGTGGGTTTGGTGTAGTAGAATAGGGTAAAAATCACCAATGTTTTCTACAGCCTTTGCTTGGCTACAAACACTACATCAGTGTATTTTTAATAAAAGTAAACACATTTTTTCTCCTCAAAAACCTATTACCTAAATGTAATTTGATATTGTGTTTTAACATTTCATGAGTGAATTTAAGAGCTGCTTATAGCGGGATTGAAGCCTAGCAGCTACTTAAGTTGTAAAGGAAAATTTAAAACATCAGTAATATTTTCTTGATGAAACAACTGAGAGGTGTATCTGATCACTATCTAACAATGAAAAGGTCCAAAAAACGTTTTAGTATGGCATTCACCATTTAGAATAACACAAAATCAGGCCAGGGTATCAGAAGCTAATGAAATGCCTTAATCCTCGATTTTGCCCAGCATGAAAATGTTCATTTAAGGGCTCATTCTGCATGCCACCATAAATTTCCCCTACTAGCGGAAAAAAAAAATACCCCAAAATCACTTCAATGAGATCATTCAAAAATCTCCAGTTTTCCCACCTTCATGATTCATTTCTTGTTTAACCACTGAACTGCATTTCTCAGTTCTTTTCAAGCAGCACTTCTCTGCAACGCACAACACATTCTCTAACTGGACCACAAAAGAAAAAAAGTTTAAAAAAATCAATTGTAAGTTGCAGGCATTGCTCCATCCAGAGAATGTCTACATGGGTTTTCAAAGACAACAGGCCTTTAGTATGTCTAGGATTTATATAGTTTGACTGGTACTCTTCCGGAAGCCTGCTTTCACACACTCCAAACTGGTTTGCTTTATCCTGCATGAGTCACAGTGAAAAAGCTCACTCAGGAGAAATATCCAAAGAAAACACCAGCAAACTAGTTAGTTGAAGTAGGACAGGCCTACGCCAAAACCAGAAACTCAAACGTATCCGAACTTTGGAAATATAGACCTTAACTTCAAATGTATTCCCCATGTCTTATAATAGGTCTCAGAAGGCTAATCTGTGCAATTATTTCTACTTGTAATTATGCTGTTTGGTCACTAGTGCCTTTTGGTTGTTTTGATGTTTTCAGGAAAGGAAGTGGTTTCTGGAGACAAAGAAAAACGGACCGTAACTCATTCTGTTTGGAACTGTTGCTTTCCTTACCAATAAATACTTTAAGGACTTTGGAGAGTCTCACCACACTGATTCCCAGACGTACTCTGAAGAAGTCACAAAAATGATTCTGACCTACCTATATGCACGTATAAATCTGACTTTTTGTGGATCAGAAACTGCAAGAGTCAAGATGATAAACTTACAAAAAATCTCCAGTTTTGCATGCTTCCAAACTTTTGGTCAAATCTAAGACAGCGATACAAAGTACAAGCTTTGTTTTCAACCCAAGCACTCTTAGCATCTGACGATCTTTTTCCTGAATTTTCTCCTCAAGACTCATACCAATATCTCCGTTAAAAATCTCACAGTAACTCTTTTCAGACTAGGTGGATTATCTGATGCAAACACAGTTTTTACGACAGTCCTATTTCACACGATGAGCCACACACAGAGCGTATGTTATATATTCATTCTTATACAGCAAGGGCTGTTATATACTTTAAGTCTGAGCAGCTTTTTGACTTCATCACAAATTCCTCTTTACCCTTTTTATAAAACTTCATTAAGCATACAAGATTGGCTGCAAAGAGAAACGCATTTCAAAGAACTTCTCCAAGTTATAACTGCCTACACCACTGATTCAACAGGACACGTAGAACTGGATATCGAGAATAATGTACACGTCCTTATAGAAGGAAATTAAAGTTCTGGCATTCTCAGTTAACACACACCTTTTTTCAGAATATGTTTATATCTAGGCTCCTTATTCATTTTGGAACATCTTAAAAATTTCACCCTCTTCTGGCTTTACAACATGCCCACGTGAATAATGTAATGACTGGACACGTCTCTAGCATTTTACGGGCATTCTTTTAAAAGACTTTAAATGTGGTCAGAGGTATTGTAAAACTCTCTCTGTGAACAAACCCGTCAGCTGGTCTGGAACTTCTTAGTCATAATAAAAAAAATAACCGAATGAATTAACATTTGCCTTTGCGAGATTCTCCGCTATGTACAAATAGCGCTCTACAGTCTTTCTCTATCAGGCAGATCCTCACTGTGTATAATTTGGCTTTGACAATGCTTGGCTGCTGCTGGCCACCTTGATCTATATTCACTCACTCTCTTCCTCTCCCGAAGAAAAGGTCAAAGGTTAATGTCCTTGTTCGGGTATTCAGACTGGTGCATCTTTCTTGACTTAATGTGGCAGCCTGACTGATGCCTTTTCCTCTAAGTGCTGGCATCGTAAGCCAAAATCTGAACGTGATCAAGAACTGATCAGTACTTAAGGAAACAATGCCATCCCATCAGTTTCTCTAAAGAGCAACATGCAGTTTTCTTCCGTTCTGCTTGACTGTTTTAACCACAAAGTATCACAATTTTTGCTGCACTGAAGGAGAAACAACTGCTGCTGGAAACCCTCAGCCCACGTATTTCCTGGATTATTAAAGTCCTACCTCTGCTGTAATCCACACAGGACTCCCAGGCTCCCTCTTCCTCCTAATACTGCAACTACCTCATCCTATGTCAGTTTTCAGTCTCGTTGCCCAGATAGGTCTATTTAGCAGAAATATTGAAATCACTGCCTCCTCTTCGGCATTAAAAGCATCTCCCACAGGGAATGCCCCAGAGATTAACATCAAGAGTCTAAAGATATAACAAGGTCTTTATGTTTCCCTGCTCTAAACAATACCGCAGTGGTCTGACTCAGGTACAACGGTTTCCGTTATCCCCTGTGAAAACATTTAATGCCATCCTTTCCCTCCTCCAAATGAGAAATCACGTGTTGCTTGCAGTTTGACTAGTCATGCCCTAAAGCAAACACATCTTCCTCTATTAATGCACCTGTATCAGCCAAGAAAGCCTGGCTACTTACACTAGCACTCCTTGGCTTCCAAGTGGCCTGAATGAACAATCTTTCTTATTTCACATGTGAGTAATTACGGATCTGCAGCTCCTTCACCTTTAGCTGTCAGTTCAGACATAAGGTCAGCTCTGTACAAAACGACCGAAACTCCTGTGTCCATCAGGTCCACTAAAACACTTACGTAGCTGGGTCTTTTTCTTAGTCATTAATTAACTTTCGCATTTACAAGTTTGTCTCATCCTAACCAAACAACAACAAAAAAACCCAACCCCAAATCACTGTCAGTAGTACAACATCTAATCACAAGCCTGTAAGTTTCCACAGTTCAGTGTGTACGCAGTGTCTTTGTTCAAAGCCTGGCCTGCTGTGGCACAGAACGGGAATTAACACCTCTTCTCCCATGACGGAGTGGTTGGTTCAGGCTAATACCGACCAACACCAAACACAGTCGAGTAGTGTAGCTTGTAATGAATAAACAACTGCAGTGCTGCCAGTCCTGTAACTTTCCTATACAGGAAAATTCGGGGAAACTATTTTATACCTCCTACAAATACCATTTTGAAAGTATGTATCACAGCATGCCAGAATATCACAGTCATACAGCAACAAGACCTGAGGAAGCTCCATAGGCTTTTTCACAGCTATACGAAGGGTGGCTGATTTTAGAGTCTTAATAGATAACAAAAACTGACTGCATGAAGGAAATGCAAAGCAGAGAGAAGGATTCTGGGATGCAGAGGTGTGTTGAGCTACAGTCGGTTTGCTACATACGGCATACGTGTGACTTTACGTAGGGATCCCTAGAGAGCTGAATTTACCAGAGCTATTTATTGTGTGTGCAGCATTCCTGAAGAATCAGATCTGTCATAACAACAGGGATAAAACTTTAGTCTACATCTCTCTGGCAGTGGGTCTTCAGCTCCAGTGTGCCTAAGACTTCTCTGAAAACAGAAATTCCGAGTCCAAGTCACGTGACTATGTTGGAAAACTTTTCCATGGGATCACCAAAGAGTCAGATGCAATGCTCTAAGATTCCCACACACAGCTGCTGGTCAGAATGATGCCCACCCTGCCCTAGCTACATTGGCTTTTGTCTGCTTTTGTGAACTGGGACAACGATGTGCGCTACAGTCTCGTCTCCCTGCACCTCACCACCTTTTTTTGCATGTTTCTTCCAGTCAGAGGGAACACCACTGTGCCCAGCAGGAACAGGACCATATGCGCGGAGAGGCGGCAACCCAAAGCATAACCCACCTTCTACTGGCTGTGAGTGTGCCTGTGCTGTGCTAATCCAAAGCCCACCCAGAAGTCTCTTGATGGAACCATGCTAACCCCAAACCCTGCCCTCTGAGCCTCTCTGAGCCAAGCATAAATACCGCTTCCGAACAGGGCTTGTTCCGCCCATGAAGTTGAAATAAACAGCACCAGAAAACAGGTCCATCTGGAACTGAGAGCGCAGAAACATTGGGTTTGTACTTTTCTTCATCCCCAGACTATCTGGGACTTGTGATGCATCAAGAAACAAACAGATATTTTAAGCAGCCTTTTAACCAGCTGGCTAGATGGGGCAGGGGGGAAGGGGTTCAAAATGGAAGCTGCCTAACAACAAAATCTGTGAACTCTGACCTTCTGTCTGAAGATGAAAGCTGAGTTAGATGACTTTTCTCTAGATGTCATTAAGGCAGCTTTTAAGGCTACCCCTGTTTGAACTCTCGGTTGCACTTCTAGTTCTATAAACAACTGCCGGAGGGAGAGTTAAGTGAGTGAAAGTCCAAAAAAGTAAGAAGCATTTTCAGCAGTGGAGAATATTGATCAAAGCGAGAAACCATTTATGCCCTGAAGGGCCATCAGCTGTCACTATCTCCCTGGCTCGGGAGCCATATTTAGGTGCCTAATAGGAGTTAATTAACATATTCATTAATAGGTGGGTGGAGCTGTGCCAGTCTCAACAGATGGGGAACACTGACATCAAAATAGACTAGTTAACGTAATTTGAACCTGTCTAAACTCACAATTGATAGCAAACACAGAAATTGCAGCATCATATCAGATGGCATAAAATTTATTTAATTCACTGTGCTTCCGATGAGCGGTCAGAAACAAGTGTGCAACATTACCTGAAGTGGTCAGTTAAATTGGCACACAGGAGCAGCGGCTAATCAATGAGAGGCTTATTGCATTTTGAACTCAGAGTCCTCTGAAGCAGTTTAAAGCAGTTCTGGATGATCTTTTTAATCCTCAGAAGCATCTGCAGATAGCTTGTGGCAATGTCTTCCACAGGCTTAGTAAGTATTATATAAGACTGCGTTGCTTGAATCAACTTCAGGTTTCCTGTATTCAATCCTTTCCTCGCATGATTAGAAAAAATTAATAGCTCAATTCAACTGATGCTTTTATACCATTCATTAACCCATCATCAAAAATCCATCATCAACTGAAATTTAGTTGTAGACATGGCCTAAATTCAGTAAGATCCCGAGTACTCTGCTCAGAGACAGACGTACTTCTTCCCTTCTACTGAGCTCCCAAATGCCCCAAGGATCAGCAGGTCTCACTAGAAATGTTTTGCTACAGCAGATACTGCATAGTCTCATCTGGCAAGTCCACTTAGGATGAGCACTTCAAAAAAAAAAAAAAAAAAAAAAAAAAAAAGAAAGAAAAAAGATGGGGG
>VZSC01011570.1:836411-862854 GCA_013398225.1 Steatornis caripensis | reverse complement strand
AAAAAAAAAAAAAAAAAAAAAAAAAAAAAGGAAGAAGAAAAAGGAAGAAAAGCTGCTCTCTGGGGGATGAGCTCGTTTGCTATATACTAGCTTCATAGAGGTGAATCTTCCACTAACCTGGTCGGCTGACACAAATTGTACAGGCAACAACAGGAGGCTAGTCAGCACTGCTCCAGCATACAAGTGAACATAACAGACAGGTAGCATTAAACTCACCTAAAGATAAAATTATGATCTTCAGTCATTGAGAAAGATGATAACTTAACCACAGGATGCATTGCAATTAGCTTCCTCAGCAGCCTACAGAGGCAATATATACAAATTACAATATAATCTTCCGCAATTTGAAACCATTTAGGATCTTTAGCATCATATACTTGGATCAATTTAAATCTTAAAAGTTGCTATCATCTTTCCTTCTTACTGAGAGATAAATATCTTCTCATTTTCTAGTGAAACACAGTAGACGTGGTTTTTACCTGGTCTTACTGCATCATTTCTTTCTTTTAAGTTAGATGCTTGAACTATAATGAACTCCACAGGACTGTGGTTGCAAAGCACAAGCAGCGCTGGCCACCTCAATATCTGTATTAGATTGCCCCCAGTGGCAAGGAACTGTAGAAGATTTTCATGAAGAGAAAGAAATTAAAATTTCTAATTGAGAAATAGGTCTGCTGGTGAAAGGGGGTGGTGTGTGTGTGAAGTAATGCTGCATGTAGAAATCTTTAAGCTTTCATCCATTTCTAGGAAACTGGAATGGGAGGAGCATCCCTCCTATTCCCAAAGACATCTGCACTGTGGGGATATAGGGAAACAACTGCAGTACAAGCAAGGTTTTGGCAAATTAAAGCTTGTCAGAATGACAGCGAAGTTCCCGTTGATCTGGGTCCACTTACACTTTCATTACAACGCTGTGCTTCTTTCTGATATTCTGTTTTGGACATATAATACTTAAAAACTAGCTCAATTCTCTACACAGTCTACGAGTAGCCAAGATATTTCTTTGTATGGCCTTCTCCTTCCTCCTCCTGCCTTGTTTTCAAGTTAGCATCTGGCAAAACTGGAAAAACCCGGGACATAAAAATTCCCTTAACTGTGAGTAAGCCCTCATTATTATGTCTTTCTTTATAAAATGGCTGGTTTGATTAATGTCTGTTCAGATGGAAAATTCTCTCCTCGCTGTTGCTCTCCTGCAATTGCTTTGTGTTTTAGTGTCTTCTTTGGCACGGGGAAAAAAATGGATGCTGGGTTAAATCATGGCCCCTTTCTGAGATCTGTGGGACTTTTGTCTACTTCCATGGCACCAAGATGTGACCCTTATTCTTAACAGCTAGAGCCTCCAACAGTGGCCTACCGCACCATTTTAAGTCTTTGGAGCGAATAACCAGGTCCAAAGTTGCTATTTAAAATACCAGTGATTTTTCAAAAGCCTGTTTAATTCATTAGGCTTTATCCAATTCCCTCAGCCTTGTTCAGATGAATCCAGTAAGCTGTGTTCTCTCATGCTCCCTTGCCTTCTAAGTGGCAGCACTTTTAACTTTACACAGAGTAAGAATTAACCCCAAACTAAGTTTAAAAAATAAAAATCCTTCCCTGTTGAGATCTGATGATTTTAGAGTGACTGAATCTTTGCTATAGAAATATAGCTATTTAAAACCTAAACAGGAGACTAACACTTTTTAACAAATTAGTATTACTTGAGTTTACAGAAACCAGTAACAGACCTACAAACATTTACGTACTTGGCAATTACAGATAACTGTCTGGACTCACAGCCAATGGCATTAAACATTTGAGAGACTGTGATTCATAATATAATTTGATTATGAAGCTAATTACACCTCTTGTCATTGTTGACAATGTATGATTATAGAGACAAAAATCTTGGTTCTGCTAGTCAAATTCCATAGGAGGGTATAGACAGAGGAAAGAAAGAAAAGAAAACAAAAGAAACCAAAACAACTTTCTCATTTAAGAAGACTACTCCAGTCCAGAAAAAGAAAGAAGGAAAAAAAAAAAAATCACACCCAACAAGAACATTGAAATTTCCTTAAAATGCTAAAGGACATGATACCTGGGTAAAAAGTTATACAAGGCTATTTTCAATGTATCTCTAAGTAAACACGTAAAGGCAAATTTGAAACTTCCAGAAAACTAGAATGGAAAAAAATTATGAAATAAAAGCTTGAACCTAACACAGAGTTCCAGCTTTGCAAGTAAGGCAATACATTCCAGCACATCATGCGGATGCCAAGGCTTCTCTCAGACAAAAGCACATCTTTCTTGAGAATCAGAAGTCCTCTTTAGAAGCAACGATTCACTACCTCTTGTGATCTGCAGTCTCCAAGTTCCATGTGTACAGCTAATATAGAACTCATAAGCCTTTCATATTTTCATGGTATTGCTTAGTCTGTATGCTCATCCCCCTTAGCTGCTGATTTTAAACAACTTCTCATTGCAATGAAGATTAAGTTAATTTCTCAAGTTATATCATAAAATCCTGCATGCTCAGAAAGCTATAGGTTTTTTCATAATAAATTTTTTTCAAAATCTTAATTACTATAGGACATACTTCCCAAATACTAATTGAATTTTAGATATTTTTTCTGATGACAATAAACTCCAAAGTTTAAAGGAGTCTGTTTCCCGTGAAACTGAAATTTTGAACAAGCCTGAATTTTCTTAAGATCATGAGTTACCAGGCTCATGGCAAAATTTCAGTGACCTTAATGAAAAGGAAATTTTGATTGCATCCACAGAGAAAAACAGAGCATCAGAAGTAATGAACAAAAACCAAGTAAAGTTTAGAATACAAGAAAATTCTGAGAATTTTAGTAGAGAGGGGAAAGGCTTACCATTTTTGAACTGCTACAAAATGAAGGACAAAGAAGTATTTACAGAGATATATTCTTTCATGGTTTTAGAAGTAATATTCTACACTGTTCTCAAAGACCCTGCAGGTCATGCTACAAAGCCCACCTATTTGCCCCAACTCGTAGGTGTTTAAGGGTCTCTGGCAAGAAGTAAGGATAGCGGCATGGCTTGCTTTTCCCTTTGGTTAAGTATTCTTTGGTTTTATATAGAGTAGAGGTTCCTTCTATTTGCATCATTTCTTTACTTTATCTACAAACCACATGGACCCTCAGCTTCACCTTTATGTGCTCTAGAAGTGAAAAAGGCACTTCAATTTCTCGTGGTATAATTTTCCATATCACGAATAATTTCTTCTAGCCCGCTGCAGATGGATAATAGAGGCAGGAAGACATAAGAAGCCTAGATTACTCTGTTCTCAATAATGGCATTTCCTCAGTTTTTTTATATTAATACTGCTATCAAAATTTTGTTTCCAAAGACACAGGTGAACACAGTAGCTACAAAGATGATGATGATGAAAACAGCACTTAGAACTGGTATCTGTCTCTCCTGAACAGAAACCACTCAGCCCAAAATAATTGTATTTGAACTTTTTAATTTAAAATGTAACTTTATTCAGCCTCCCAGAAAGCATAATCGAATTTGGGATTCACAAAGCAAAAGGGAAAAAATGGTACATTAATGTTCTAACCACTGTCAGCGTTTTAAATCTGGAAAGTGCTACTCTTTTAAGCAAGACTACTAGTTTTGGAAGCAATATAGGTAGAATGTACTCAAACTAAATTGCCTATCATTTACATTCTGTTCATTCAAAAATCCAATGTAAATTTTAGAAACATTAGGGAAAAGAGAGTAGAAATGTGCTGAAGTATGCTTATGATGATCAAGTTTCAGCAGAGTGAAGCTTATTGAATGCACACATTAGCCACTTTCATACGTGCATGACAGCAAAGCCTGCCTGGTTAGTGCTGGGAGCAAACTTACGATGAGTATTTAAAGTGTGATACAAGATAACTCTTTGTTTTCTTCCCAGGAATAATCTTATATCCTAACCATAGAAATGTGAGCTGCCCGCAGCCAGGCACATACACAGCCCTAAAAATGCCATTCCCTTTCATGGTTGTAAACCAAAACAACAAATCATTTCAGTAAGATCATTTTCTGTTTTCTGCTTGTTCCTACAAATAAAGGCAGGCATGAGCCTATCCCATTTTCAAGCAATAAAAAAAAATCATTTGGGGATTTAACAATAATTTAATTTGTATTAACCATGGCACAACATAAACATTTTCCTCAAAGCTGAAGCACAAACAGCTTACGCACATTTTCCATGTGTGAGGGTTTTTTTGTGTCTGTGAGCTGCAGAGACTGTTTTCATTAAAACAAAGGAAAAACCACTTCCCGTATGAATCAGAGTTTCATGTTTAAACTGCAGGATTCCTCATTTAATGGTTTACTTGTTGACTGAATTAATAAGGATGTTTAGCAAAGGTAGACCAACTAGAAAAACAGAGTAAGAGGACGGAGAATACCATTACAAAACAGAAACAGGGAAAAGTGAGAGTTAGCACAGTGCCACAGTAAACAGGTATGACATGAGAACTTGTATTTTTCCCCCACTATTTCCATCAGTATTAATTTGTGACATGCTTCCATCCCCTATGAAGTAAACCCAAGCTTTGAAGCAGGACTGTGAGAACAACCTTGCTGAGAACTAACGTCTTAAAAAGATAAAAGACAAAGTACACGAGCTTCAGCTATGGTGGCTGATCCGGCATTGTCAGTGCACCTCATCCTAAACTCTGCCTTAGCGAAGCCAAGTGTTCACTTACAATGTCCTCACACTTTATACTGCAGCTTTTTTCCTCAGTGAGCTACGTGGCGAGTACCCTCTTGGAAAGATGGCAGGATGGGTGGGAAACTGGGTGGGGTAAGGCTGGTGCCGCAGGACAAGCCACTTGCTGTAGCTGGGTCACCAGGACTGAAAGAGCTCCCCATCAGGTGACACTGATAGACCTGTGGGACCCTCAAAGACAGCAGGAGGGTACAAGACAGCAGATGTTGCACCTGGACTGTGGATTTGGTATCCCTATGTATAGAGCTGAAGGGCTGAGTAGCAGCTCTAGACTACATCCCATCCCAAAGCTGTAATGAGCTCCACGTGACAAGACCTCTTTTGTAGGCGTTCAAGGTTTGCTGGACACCCGGGAGGTTAACGCACTTTTGAAAATGAAATCGTGGTCTCTCAAGTCAGGATCTTTTAGTAGATAATGTTTTTCTCTGCCTTAGGTGTGGTCTTGGTACAATTGTTTCCTCTGAATGCTTCTCCCATTGCAATAGAAATCACCCTACTGACTCAAGTTTAATAGGATTTGAACCCACTGCTGTTTTCTGTCAAGAAAGCAGACTCTTTTAGCTTTCTGTGCACAAGAACAGCAATGTTAAAATTAGCCACAAGCAGTATATTGCTCCCTGAACACAAGGGAAAGGTACTGCAATTTACTGCACAAAGGAAATTAGTTAAAACCACTGAATCCACGAATAACAGATTTTGAAAAAGTGTTCTCTGGTTTGCCAAGACAACCGCCATGTACACAAACAGCAAATCATGCACATTTCGGTTTTGTTTGATCAATCGAGAACCACTGCAGGGTCACAGTGGATAGCACTGTTACTTCAGCATCTTATAACCAGTGTTGAGATGCTTTTTAAGCCACGGGGCACAGAGCACACAGAAACCCGTATCGCTTTTTCTGTGCCTCTTATTGCTTCTGCTAGTGGCATAACGATTTCTGCTGCTAGTACCTCAGTTAATACCCGTAAACACTTCTGAGGCCAGTAGAGGAGCTGAGGCTTTTCCACCAACTCAGATTTTACCTCATTTCCTACGGTGTGGCAGGCTCTAGAAATTGTTGTAAAATGACAAGCAGGTAGAAAACAAAACACTCTGAGCTCTTGCTCTGCTGGATTCTGTTCAAACTAACTGTGAGACACAGCTGCAGAATCAGGCCCTACCGCGTGCCAAACAGGTCGTTTCTGCTTCCCATTCCTAGACCAGCAGAGAGGCCTGAGTAAGCATTCCAGTGTCCTACTATGCTGGGGACTGACTCCACAAAACTGGGGCCATCTCCTACTTCTGCGTGCCGGTTCAACTCACTAACCTGGCAGAAAAATGAGTCCAGCTGAAAACAAGAGGTTGGAAAGCTGGTGAGGTCTGAAGCTCACAGAAAGGAAGCATGGAGCAGCCAGGGCGGGGGCGACGGAAAGTAGCAGAGGTAACGCAGGGAGTGGGGACTTCCCATTGTAGATAGCACGCTGTTAAGATTAGCTCCGACATTTACAAACTGTAGCACTGGTGTGTGCAAAGTTCTAGGTTTTCTCTCTCTCTCTCACAAACAGAAAGCAGTACGTATTTTTAAAACACAAAACTATTTAGAACAATCGTGAACAGAAGCAGAATTCGTCTGGACCAATAAGTGTTTTTTCCTCCTTATAGAGAAGTAGCTCCGTGAGCAGCAGATCCCATGAGCATCTGCTTCTCAGGGTTTCCTTCCACCATAGACACTGTGATGTCTGATAGGCACCAAGTTCTGGATCCTGCAAGCCTGGAAACCTTCTCGCTTCTCCCCAGCCACCTGCTTTCAAGAACTTCACAGACACTTAATACATCCCAGGCCACAGTCAAATTTGGTTGAAACAGATCATGAGTTCATAAAAGATTGGTCGCACCATGCGGAAGGAGAGATGAATAATTAATACAATCTGTCCTAACACATAATGACTTTTTTCATTAGGAAGCATGCCTAACAAAGAGAGATAAACACATTCCTGCTCTATTAACAACTACTCACAGGCCACCTTTTGCTCCTGGTTATATATAGCTATAAGCCCAGAATTACTCCGATTCACCAGCTAACTTCATTGACAGTGTAGGATAACCCAACATACCTAACTGGACTGACACGTACACACCATCTAACTACCACAGTTCTCTACCTAGCAGGTAAACAGTGCATGTTTCTGAGAAATGATGAAGGCAGCACATACTAAAATCTTATAACAGCTCCTCACTCGTCTTTGGCAAATCAAAACATCTGAAAAAGCAGGTTAGAATTCAGAGTACTGTATGGCATATTTTAATTTTCCCTTTTTAGTAGCACCCAAGAAATAAGAATATTTAAACACATTCTGGCAAAACCTGTACTCCGTTGCCTGAGGTACAGTATTTTCACAGGACACCGCTAATCCAACAAACATGACAAAATAAACACAGCAAAATGAGCTTCCTTTGTTACTGACTACTGCTACGTTATAATAAAAGAATTATAAATCTGGGTTCATTTTTTTGCTATCATTGTTTTATGCCTACTTTTGTATTCTATTGGGTTAGAATAGATTAATTTGGTTTAGTTTTCTTTCTAGCCACTTTTCATGTCCTGGCTCAGTAACAAGGCTCCATTTTTTAAAAAAAGAACAAAGTCTCAACATCTTCCAAAAATTTTCCATTCATAATACAGTTGCTTTAAAAAACCCAAAAAAACCCAGCAATCTTCACAATTCTAATATTTGGGCTTAGACTATCTGGCAAAGCGAATTTCTCAGTGACAACACTTCTTCAGATAGTTGTCTTCAGCCCATTTTTTAACACTTTATACCGCTTCGTTGCTTCAAGCCCCAGATCATTTATTCTAGCTAGCTGAATTCTTGCTCTTACCCCATCACTGACTGCTCTGACAGGAAAACCTCTGCTATTGCCAACGGAAGAACAAGATATGACTTCATGTTTAAAAGAAAGCCTTACGGCCTCCCCTCACCCACCAGACTGCATCTCCCCCTTGCCCTGAAACCCACCTTGCTGCTCAGGGCAGTGTTGACATATCGAGTGGAAAGCAGGGAAGCCAGCCTCAGACATGCAGCCTCTCTGAACTTTGAACTAGGGGAACCTCATGCTGTGGCCACCCCAACTGGTACCCTCTGCGAGCCAGGGCTCAGCTTCTGGGGCAAACTGGCACCCTCTTCCCTGTCTGACCGAAGAAAAACACACACATCATATACACAGGTAGCCTGCCTGCCTCCTGTCCTTAATCAGGTGGATTCCTGCCCTTTCATTTTACTAGCTGGAAGCCAGCAGGTAAGTCACAGGAGGCAGTTAAGCCCTACTCCCTCAAAGATCCCAGCCTACATGGTCCCAGCCCTAGACTAGGCTGTACTGGGCATGGTGAGGGAAAGCAGAAAGGGGAAAATAGCTGAAATTCTGGGCCTAAGGAAAACAGGGATCAGCTGCCCTCCACGTAGTCTCAGGCAAGCCATCTGTCCTACATTCTAGCTGCAGGCTAGGGAAAAGACAACTGCTTTTATCTGCTGTTTCAATCACAGTCAAAACCTTGTCAAAATCTTGCAATGGTCAGCGTGTGCTTGCGCAAGACCTGGCACAATGGGACCATGCTATTGTTTGGAGCCTCCCAGTCCTACCCTCATACAGACAACAGCAACAATTAGAAACAAAGACATTCTTATGCTGGATCACTTTAAAACCTATTGCACTGAATGCAAGTGTTCTCAGCTTCATGTTTTGCAGCATACACAGCAGTACGCTTTCATCCATGGTAACTGACATTTGCACTAGCCCGGTTCCAATGAAGATCAATCCGTTTCCTTCCTAGTAACAACAGAGAGTCATCCTGGATGACAGATTTTAGCTGCTAACTTAATTGATCATACTGATAGAGATTTGGGGAAATATTATTCTAGCGTAGCGACACAAATCAAATCGGACAATCACACCAAGAGAAAGGTGAGTGACTTTCCCAGAAAATTAGTTTTCCAATATTCAAGAGCTGTGAATGTTATTTTGATACAGGGCAAGGGAAGAAAATTGTAAGAATGATACAGTAAGTCTAGAAAACACAACAGCCACGTCCTGTTGCCATTCCTTAAACTCATTACCTCCTTTCCTTGTGAAAAGTAACACTGAAAACGCCTCATGCAGCAATGGCAGCAATTCCCTGGCGTTTTGTTCATGGATCACTGTCAACTTTCTGAATGCACTCTGGGCTACTACACTGCCTTGCAACGCCAATCTTTAAGGCAGCGCAGCTTTGCAGGCCGCTAGTGATCCATGAAGCGTAGCTGAGAATCACTGCTCTTGATGATGTGACTTTAACAAATCTCGAGTAGACTAAGGACAGAGCTCCCTATTATCCAAGGTCAAGTTGTTCTGCTGGCTACAATTTTGCATTTGATTTCTAAACCTGGGGCAAGCGGAATGGTGACGAATCCAGTACCTCTTCACTTACAGGTCACTTAAATATCAAGCTACTAACTTCTGCTGTAAAACCTGGGATTTGCCTCATCGCTTCAACCCAGAGTGCTCTGCTTTAGCAGTAGCAGCCTCGAGGAAAGCATCAAGCTAACCTCTCCTGGAGTCATGTTGCACAGTAACAAGGAATTCCTGGCACTGTGGTACAGTAAACAGTTCTCCCATGTCCAGGATATAACACCAGAACAGATGATAATAAATAAGCCACTTCAACAGGGCTGTGAAAAATGATCCATGACATATCTGTAGTGAAGCAAATGTCATCTCAGAACAGGCTTGTCTGGATGCCTACAGGAGAGCACACCAACTGTCTGGCTCAAATTTGCAGCCCACTTACTAGTACAACACTGTGAACATACTGGTGACTGACTAATTCTGCACAGCGGTTCTCTACCTACTGAGCACTCTTTCGAGCTATTAGTGTCACAGCGTATCAAATGGTCTGTCACAAACCTGTTTATCACTCCTTTCCCAAATTCAGGCAGGTATCCAGCAGCAACTATTCAGTGCGGATATACGCACACGTAAGCGTTAGCTCTCCGATAGGCTGGACAACTGCATCTAATTCAGAGCACAATTACAGCCCTCGTGTATTTTGAGACCAGTACAGTCACGTGGGATCAGAAGTGCAGCTCCTTACGTTAAAAGCCTCTCCACATTCACTTGAAGAGCTATTCACAAAAGCCAGCTTCTTACTGGCAAGACCATGTTTCTTTCTATAGTCAGTGGAGAAGTGACTCCAATGGAGAACAAGGTGATCCAGAGCAGAAGCCTAACTTAACTATTCTGGTGGCCTCCTCTCTTTACTTACTGCTGTCTAGGGAGTCTTTACAAATACCCCCTCCATTTATGCTGCTAACTCCTCAGGCTTTACTATGAATCTCATAGTATTTGATGTTTCTCTTGAAAGCCCTTTTTCTGAAGTAATTTAGTTTTATAGTAATCTTGGCTTTTGCTAAATACATATATGTATAATTACTCTACTAGGTATATGCCTTGCTGTGGGGAAGAAAACTTTAAAGTGTGAAGTCCAGAGATTAAAAAGAAAAAAGAGGGTGCAGGGAATTAAAAGACAAAATAAAAGTAAACCAGAAATTACTGCAGCTTTTTTTTTTTAAAGCCAAACTTAAGACATTTCAGGGCTTTACCCTAGAGTAATACTTGTCTGTCTTATTGCAATAGCCTAAGAAGTCATTTGAAATTTGCAAAAGGAATACCTACGTTTGCCTTGTGTCTTGCTCCAAGGATTTTTTATAATATGTTCAACGTTTGGTTTTCTCAAATTCCCACATATATTAGAATTCCATTCTATTTGTTATTTTAAGACAAAATTAGCTTTTTACACTAGACGGGCGAAAAGTTTGCCTCTTTTTAATATCCACACATAAAAATTGTAATAAGTTTTCTAAACACATCATGGGCATTGCTTATGACTGACAGTCACAGTTGCCTTAAATAAAAAGGACTTCTAAAAGGTGTATTATAAAAATCTGTTAATTCTCAAAAAAAATCAAATAAAATGACCATTTCAGTATCTTTAAGATCATGTCTATAAGTTCAGATATTTTTCAGACAGAGAAGTCTTAAATACATGCTGCCATCGTTAGCTGATGATCTTCCCAGAATGAAGACAACATTTTAAGTCATTTCCTCTTTTTCCTCTGGGTGATTTTGTTGGAGTTCCTCTTATATTATGGTTAAGACCATCAGATGAAAAAAGCGTAGCTGTTCCAACAATTTAGAATAATACACTTTTCCAAAGGAACTGATAACACAATACCTGAAACACCAAATTTGAGGTGATGCAGACTTCATTTTATTTGAAAATTAGATCTCTCTAAACGGTCTCAGACTGGATTTAAAAAAAAAAATTATCCTTACATTCTCTGATAAGAATGAATTAATGGAATTTGCATTTAATTCTTTGGAAGAAAGTCCACAAGGGGATCCCCATACTACACACTAGCATTCAACCCGTAGCAGTAACTTGCACAGCACCCAGACAGGTCTCCAGCTTATGATCTGCAGACAAGGAATCATCACTACAGGGAACATCATATATGCCCATATATGCAGCACGCTAGAAGCAGACAAGACCTAGACTCTCTCAGCTGTAAACATCGTCTGTGGACTATATACGTCTATTCCATGTAACTAAGTTATTGAACTTTCTCTTAGCCCCAACCTCTGGTCCGTATTAAACATATCCTTTTGGTTTTTGACATTACAATCTGAGGATGATTAGCAGAGCAGTGATGTCATCAACTTATAGCTATTCAAGATGTATACAGGGACATTTTGTTTTCTGTTCCTCTTTCTAGACTTAGTGTTACAGTGAAGAGCATTTTTTTTTAACCCTTGAGAGGAGGACAAAGAGTCTCCCTAAGGGAAGAAAGAACTTCCCAAAATGAAAATGAAGTACTACAGAATACAAGCCCAGCCCATTTATAACGAGATAACAGACACGGCATGTAAGAAACAGGGAAAATACTTTTTCCTTGTTAACTAAAGGTCATGAATAGCAGAGTCTACTACTCCGTTCCAAGGGGAAAACAGGGGAAGCTTATACCTCCAGGCAAGTCCCCAAACATATCTATCCTTTGATCTTACTATACTACCAGAAGCCTCCTGTAATCTGCTTGTGACACACAACATAGTTTCCTTAAGCACACGTGTGTGCACTTTTACACACTCAGCAGCAAGACCTTCTTGACTGGCACGTAATTAGTTTACCCATATCCCATAACCTAAATTGGTATTCTTCATACCACTGGTTAATATATAAATCAGAGAGAGATCAGAAATAATCACTAAACACTTGGTCTACTTAACCAGTAAGCTCTGGGCTGCCTCATCTGTAGGACTACCTATATCCAAGCTAAAGACACCAGAAAGGTTAAAGCATGCACAGACCACATCAGACAGCCCTACTATGAAGGAAAACATGGTAGCACCGTGTTTTGAGACCAGCCTATAGTCCCAGTGAAGAAGTGCCCCAAATGGTCAGAGTCACTTAAGTGGTTGGCTGCAAGGGTGGGATTTGGTTCAAGATTAAGGCACTTATTAGGAATTTGGAAACTTACTACAAATTACAGCCAGGGGAAAGCTACTGAGTATAGTCCATGAAGGCTATAGAACCATTCTGCTGGTATGCGAGGTGTCTACTCAAGGTAAACTAAATCATTTGGTTTCATTAACTGTATTGATTCAACTTCTATTGACTACAATGGGAATTGAATGCAAATATGACTTCAACTCTATGAATTTGTACATAAGTATCTACAGTTACACTAGGTCTCTAGAAGCCTCATTTACAGGGTTGAATCCAAGCCAATTTCAACTCCAAATGGCAGGAGGAACCCTGCATGGAAGATGACTTGCAGAGCCAAAGGCTGCGTCAGGATTATGAGACTATTAACATTTGAATGCAAACAGTGAACAAAGCCTCTGAGCTCACCTGTGAACGACACGCTGCAGATCTTGGCTGCACCACTCCAAAAGGAGCAAGCGTTGGAAGCTGCTTCCTGTTGGACTGGACCTTCCAGAAGACTCTGGTAAAGACACACCCACACCTGTGACTTTATTTAAAGCAGAGTTCTGTAACATTTCCTTAGTTACTGCATTTGGTTGTGCTGACATACAGACTGACAGTCTGGTCAGAAAAAGGACCAACAGTCATATGGATCCCTTCAGGTGCAGGTGGTTGTGGGAACATGGTGACACTTGGTACTCAGGTCCAGTGAACTGCTGGAGACAGTCTCAAGGACAACATCACTTTTACCTTCACAACAACACACCTCAAACGGGTATCCTGTGAGACGGGGCTCGGCAGTAGAGCAGCACAACAACATGTACGGGCCCATGATGTGTGAACACGCCAGCTCTGCAACTTGCTCACTACTGCACCTAGACCTCCTGCTCTGTGACAGTAGTGGTGGTCCTGACTGGAGGTCCCAGCTACCAAATTCCAGCATAGCGCTACTCACAGCTGCAGTCCCACTGAAGCACCAGGACCAATATCTAAAGCATCAGTTCTCAAAGCAAGCCAGGGCTAACTAGATCTAGAAACACACAAAAAAAGAGCAGAAGATGCATTTGAATTAACTGGTTCCTCCTATTCCCTTCCTTGCCAATCCCCTTCTTACACAAGAACATGTCATCACTCTGATAATTACAACACCCACATCCCTATTACCATAAGAAAAAAAGCAAGGCAGATGCCCTTTACGTGCCATTCCGAAGTCCTCTGCACATTTCTTGCTGCTCCCCTAGCCATAATGGGCCAGAGTCAATCTACTTCCACACCTGATGACTCTGTGACAGCCCTCCGCAGACACTGTCTGCAAAAGTCTTTTCCCGGCAACACGGCAGATCCAGCCTGCAACAGATCTATTCGTAGAGCAAGAGAGAAAAAAAATCTTCTCAGGATTGGAGGCTCCTAGGTGAGCAGCTACACAGTAACTGATCCAAATGTTTCCCTTGTATTATATGATCAGTGAGAATGTGTGTTTTCATTTGCATTTTCACCCTTTGGTTTTTTTGCATTTGGTAAATACTGGCAAAGTAAATGTTAAGATGTCAGCTCTCTCTTCTAGGAAGTGATTGACAGTCCCTAAGTGCTCCGGGCTTTTTATAACCAACGTGACTGACAGCTTATAAGTGGAAGCAGTTCGTGCAAGTTTCAAATGTTAGTTGTCTGCAGGAATAACGTGGAATATTGGCTTTTCTTGTATCTATCTAATGGTATTTTCTCCTGTGTCGGCAGCCACTCTAAACCCTCATTTGTTAAAAGAAAAAAAAAGAAAAAGAAAAAAGAGTCTGTGTTCTCTGCTCTGCACATTTCTAAAGCTCTCAGTCTAACAAAAGGCAAAGTAAACCAATGCCTATATTTTACGTTCTTGCATTTCAAAGCAATGCAGCAGCAAGTAACTCATTTCTCTTCATATCAGACTTAGCTAAAAGATGATGGTGTCTTGTACAGCAACATTTCTATTTAATAATCTTCAAGCATTCTGCACCAAAAACACTTTCAAGAAATCCAACAGTATTATTATCCCATCAACGTAGCCAACCAAAGCAGTAGTCAGCCATGCTACTGAGTCCAGTTATAGCCCTTGCCCTGCCCCTCTAGTAATTATGGCAAACATGTACACTAAATATTATACTTAAAATTCAAGGCAAATGCCAGAAATGTACAAACTACTTCACAAAAAAAATGTAACAAAATTAGTGTCTTGTACAGTTCTGCATTTCAAGTCCAAGATGAAAAAGATTAAAAACTAAATAGTGTATTTAGTGCATGAACAATTTTGCATTCTTCCCAGCAAAGAAACTAAGGGATCTAACAATGTTCATTTACTGAAAAAGTTTCCCAGAATGGATTTGAAGTAGAAGTAGTTGGAGGGCAATCTGGTTATCAAAAATTGCAGAAATATCTTTCATTTCATGTATACTTTTACACTGAAGGACTTTAATTTTGTACTTCTTCCATACTATGTAACTCTAGAAACATTTTCAGTGTGAACAATTTAGTGTTAATCGATCAAAAAACATCTTGTGCTTTCTGAATAAAGCAAGAGGCTAGAGGCCTTACTTAAAGCTAGGCTACTCAAGGAAAAAAAAGCCAATTTCCCACAGAAAAATCAAAGACCAAGGTCCCTTTGTACTTGACCACCATGACAAAGATCAGGCGAAGGCACACTCCTTTGACTCTTCGATTTTCCAACCCTGGCTCAGCACCACCAACACCCATCCTCCAAGAGAAAATATCCAAGTAATGCCCAACAGCAGGGAAGACGCAGCCTGAGCCACCAGGCCATGAGCCAGCAAGGGAGACTCAGACTTTGCATCACAGCCTCTCTCTCAAAAAAAAAAAAAACCTCTTCAACCCTGGGGCTCAGGTGAATGATACAGGATATGTAGCACGGTAGAGACAGATACTTGCTCTTCAGCTCCCTAAGAATTTTTCTTTGCTGAACTGCACATCAGCCTAGAAATAACCCTGGGTGCTCAAGAAAGTGAAGCTGCAGAGCTAGTGAAAACGGTCAGTGGGGTGCTATTTAGTTCTTACAATGCCATCAACATAAAAAGATCACTGAGTAATTGGCAGGATATGGAACAGACTTTCCAAACCTGTAAACAATGCATTTCTCTTAGTGGAGAGCCTTTGTTTTCCTATAAAAGAGAAACCAGTTGTATATTAAGTGATAGCCTACCTCGCTTTCTTGGATATAGCACAAGGTTTTTATAACTGTCTTTTCTTGTTCAGTTATGTGACTTCAACGATTTTGTTGGTTTGGGGGGTTTTTTTGTTTGTTTTTTTAAGGAATGTAAATGACCGTCATTTGTTAACTGTACAACATATTCTACCTCAGAGACTAATACAATTTCCTCTTCTTTTCAGCTTCTCTTTTTTCTCAACTTTAATGCAGTTGTGTAAGATTCTCCCCTCTCCAGAGAGCAGGCAATAATCAGGTTAGGCAGGTTAGGTTGGTATTTTTATGACACTGACCTTAAAGCACTTAATTTTCTCTCCCATCTCCCCCCACCCCTAGCCTTTCTTAAGCCCTGTCCGATTAATTTTTTACTGTTGAATATCCCTAGAAAGAGAAACTGGACACAGATAAATCATTTTACCTCAAAATTTATCAGTGTGAAAAATAAATCACTGCCCAGCAAATGTAGAAAGTTACTTTAATCTTTAGTATCAACTGCGTTCATTCACTTACTTTCTTTTTATAAGGAACAGATTTCACCTTGAAAAAGATTAGCCAGAAAACTTATTTTCTTTAAAGGAAACAAAACTAGTAAACTCACTTAAATCCTGCTAAGATAAATACTTCTCCAAGTTTTGGAGATCGGTGCTTTATTTATACTGTATTTAGGTACTATGAACAGTTAAAACATTTTAGATTTCCTCTGAGTAATTGCTTTGAACATGCGAAGCAACATTGATTAATCTAAGTCAGGTTATCCCCTGGAAATGTCCTCTCTTTATCTATGTCTTTAAGGCTGCTAATTGTACCACAAACAGAGCTAGTGAAAGGTCTATAGAACTGCAAGTTACTTTCTCAGTTTTTCAAAACTTCACACTCCCTACAAACAAGTGGCAGTAAAAGGAGGAAGAAATATGTCTGCAGTTGAGTGCTTTGTTTGGTCGTTTTTTGGGGGGTTGGGGGGGGGGGGTAAGTGACAATTTTACCATGGATAGCAGTGTTTCAAGTATCTACACCAAGTAACCTGAATTTAGGATACTTTAAGTTCCTTCCTCCTCAAACCATTCACTTCAGCACTAATACGCAGCACCTGCATTTTTAGAGGCTAGAAAACCAGAATTAGGTTCTGACACAGCATGCATTTGCTAAAATAACATATCCATATATTTTACTTGCTATATTAGCAAAGACTTAGCTAGAGATGATTTATTACAGAACATTCCGCTTGGCATCTGCTAGACACATCAGATACTGACAAGGTTGGCTATGCAGGAGTTTTCCCTGACTCCGACTTCTGTTCCAGGAGAATATTATTAAAATGAGGAATATAGACTTTGTGATGGATGTATGACGACTACAACGCTATCAGCAAATAAGATGCTCTTCTGAGATTACTTCATTATCCTTCCAGTACAGTTCTCAAAGAAGCCCTAGAAAATATAGTTCTAGATTTTCACTGAATTCAACTTACCATAACTTCACTGCAGTTACAGGAAAGTCAGTGAGTAGGTCAATAGCAGAATGTGAATTCCTGAGCCATGAGATGCGAGAAGATGGTGCTTTTCACGTTCAGCAATGCTGATTTCTAAAGTTGGAACTTTCACCTGGTCATTAGCATATAACGAAGCAGCACAACAAGGATCTATCTAATGCACTCAGTAAGAGGATAGCATCCAAAGACATGTGGCATATATAAACACGGAGTAAAAAAATTTGTCCCTGTTTTGTGGTGTGGCCTTGCACTGCTGTGCAGGATGGTTCCTCACATCCCAAAGCATCGGACTCTGGAGTAACTGAGGTTTATACAGCAGTTGCCTGTATTCTGGATAGAGCATGTTACCATTTAGTTTTGTTCTGTTTTTTAATGATGGAATTCCTCTCATTCTTCAAAATGGGCTTTATCTGGTGTAATAAAGCAGGCAGATCAGACCAGTTTCCATATGGGCTGGAGACAAAGCTTCTTTCCCATCTTATTGTAAGTTTCCCACATGAAGATCTGTTGACTGCCATTTGGTATTGTTCATAGCCGGTGACATTTCTGCATGACAGTGGAGTTACACAAAGGCTCTGTGTCCTCCCTGACTCAACTAGGAATATGTTGGTAGGACTGGAATGAGTCGGCCTACTCTGAACTGGCCAGGGACCACAGGATTACATGAAGTGTAATCTGCAGTGACTCAGATGTGCTTGCAGAGGGAGTTGGGACTAACCTTTCTTTGACGAATGCCTGGTGATGTGTTTAAGGCAGGGATTAGGGAAAGTAATCTTACGTCAATAGGTGATGATCTAGAAAGTCCAGCAACAGACACTGGTAATTTACAACCTTAACAGGACAGACACTGGTAATTTACAACCTTAACAGGAAAGACATTTCTGTTGCAGCCAACTGTGTTATGTAAAAGTGAGAACATATATATAATTCAAGAAGGTATTAGAAAGCTAGGATTTCAAACCACCCCTTTTTAAAACGTTCGTGCTTCCCTATTCTCTTCTGTTTTACATATCCCAGATCTGTCATATCTGTAAAACAGGAAATAAGCATAAAAATTCCTATCCTTTGGGAAAAATTGAGTTAGCGTAATGTAATATTCTCTAGCTAGCCGTCAACAGCTATACAACTGCTTAGCTGTAACAGCTTCCTGATCTACTTGTCGAGGGACTCTTTCTTGAACTGACATATTCTCATGACAATACCTGTGCTTAGGGCCTCCAGAACCTAGTTCTCAAGTGGTAGATAACTTAAGCTCTGTTGCATTTTGACAGGTCTATGAATTATATATCATTAAACCCCAGTAACTGAATGCAGTGATTAATACAAGTCCAAGCTGTCCCTACAGAGTTACGTTCTCTTTACAATGCATCTCCATTGAAGACCACGGGCTTTTTAAAAGGAAAAGTCCTGGAGAGCTCGCAATTCCCTACTGATTAGAAAAAGACTAGGTACGCACCTCTAAGCTATAGCTCAAGGAGGTCTGAAAAAAGTCACAGAAGTTATCACTGCATCTGGTAACACTCAGTTCACATCTTCATATTTGCATTCAAAGCTATAAATGCTAGGAACAACCTTTTATTCATTTATCTGTCTTGTTGATCAAGCCATGGTGGTTGATCTAAGAACACAGAAAAATGTCTGTTTTGATAGTAGTATCTGTGTTGCCAGAAGCCATCTTACATTTCCCAGGTACCCAAGCTGGTTTAGTAGAAGGCACCAGAATCAAAAATCCTCTGATTTCTAACACAAGATGAATGATAGGTGCAAAGGAGGTGCCATATTTAAGCAGAATACCAAAGCAGAGGGCTAAGAACAGAGCCAGCAGGGTAGGACAGGCTTAACAAACCCCAACTAGGACTGCAAGAAGAGAATCACATGCTGTGATTAGCAGGAAGACCGCAGTCTCACTAGGCAAAAGGCTAAGGAAAGTTTGGGGCAGAACAAACGTGGGGAATTAGGTAACGGAAAATGGCTCCTTGGCCCAAGTACAGAAAAGAAGAAACACTAACTGAAAACGCCTTCTTTGGTTCAACACACTAACTTATGTTTAGAAACTAAGCTAAGGAAGCACTTTGGTCTCAGCTTAACACTGTCCCTGTGGGTAGCCCCATTTGTTTATTTTGCCTTGAACCTTCCAACACCCCCTTTGCGCAAATCATCTGGCCTTCAAACTCTCGGGTACCGTCCTCTCTCTTCAACCATGGCTTGCCAGCTCCTTCACAAAGCTCCAGGCCTATTATATTTCAGCCTGCTTGTCATAAAGCCTAACAAGCTATTTCAATAGCTTCCTCACACTCGAGAGCCACCGAGTTTTTAGTGCTTCCTCACCCCTACTTAAAAGAGACTGTTATTGGAAAACCTAATACATTCAATATGACAGGGCCGGGTTTACAAATCTACTTGTCTGGTTTCTATTGACATTTAAAAACAATGTTAGTGACAAAAATGTAATTATTCCTAAATGATGGAAACAAGGAGCCAGGCATACTGAATGAACTTTTTTTGAACCTCTATTCATTTCACTTCAGATTTTGGCAGAGGGTTTTGCTGGTTTCTATTTTATCCTAACCAGCTTACCCATGTTCCAGACTTTATATGTTCTGTGGCTGTAAAGCTTTCCTGTGGAATTCACCCACCACCACAGAATTGTGCTGGAGAAACCCAGCATGCCTCTGAAAAATAAGAGAGTTTTCTTGCACTCGCATGTACAGATAAAGTTGAGAGCATATGCTGACGTAGCTCACTCTCCATCATTTTTCAGGCTGCCTTAAGCTGCAGTTCTGAAAGGTGCAAACTACCTCATCTATCTTAGCTGGGGCTCGAAGGATTCCCCTCCTTCCAGTCTGTAGAATCTGCTGATTTGTACTGTGCCAAGGAAATTTGGCATTTTTGCTAGTGAATTCCCTGTTTTGTTGTGGTCTAATACTTTTTCTTTTCTCCAAACTCTGCTAGAGCTCATCTATCCAGCTGCCTCTTTCTCTCCAGTTGCAGTGGGCACAAACTGAAATATAAGACTTCATTTAAACACAAGAGAAAACTTTTGCCGTAAGGGTGATCAGACACTGGCACCTGTTGCCCAGAGAGGGTGCGGAGTCTCCATCCTTGCAGATACTCAGAAGGCAGCTGGCGGAGGTCCTGCGCAGCCTGGTCAAGTAACCCCTCTTTGAGCAGTGGGTGTGGACTAAACGATTTCCAGTGGTCTCCTCCCACTTCAACCATTCTGTGACTGTGTTAATTTCTCCACACAGGGAGATGTTTGCTGTATTGTAGCATTCATTCTTCCCATAACATTCTATGGACCCCTCCAGCAACCACCTAGGGACCTAATTAGCACACACAGGTCATGTCCACAAGTGTCAGCTTATCCATTGATACACTGCCCTACTGCAGCTGGAAAATGACACAGCAGCAAAGCCCTATGAAACCACAAAAAAAAAATTTCCTGTCTATATGGAAGGGTGCTAAGAGTTTATCAGACCAATCTGGGGAGGAGCCAGAGAGGTGCTTTGATGAATACCTGCCTGAAAGAGTTCAGAGAGGAAGAAAGCTAAAGGAACAAAGATGAGTTTTGGTGCAGAAAAATTAGATCAGGCTCAGTGACCGCTCAGTGTAGGAGCAGTGATGTGTTGGCAAGGAATCCATGGGTCAGGTCATACTATGACCTCCACAAACTATCTTGACTGGATTCATTTCTAGTTCTTCGTACCTCTCAGTAAGGCAAGATAATACTAAGACTTGTGTTAACTACAACATTGAGGCACTTCATTGCCCACTTTCAACTCCATGCCACCCGCAATCCATTTGTTCTACCACAGTTATGTTTTGCCTTAAACTCAGGTGGGATTTGTGTTGCACAGGTTTAGCTGTCTCAAATTTAGAAGCTTAGTATCAGCTCCTCATCCAGGGTCCCCTTAAAACAAATTGAAAGCAGCAGACACCTCATAAGAACAAGACTTCACTTCCCAGGATAAGTATCTGAGACAGATGGAAAAAATACAGTTCCAGAAAGGGTTGTTCTCCGCTGATATTAAGGAAGCTCAGATGCACAACCAGGTACCAAAAATTGGCTAACAAGCATTCTGGTAAGGTCACAGGGGTTTTGGAACAGCATTTCCTACAATGGGGACTCACCTTGTCATTGTCTCCCCCTTGCCGTCACAGTATAAACGAGTGTGGTATTCCAAGTTCAGTTATCTATCGTAAGGAATGTTTTTAAGCTAACAGACATCAGTGGTTACCTGGACTGAAACAATGCAAACTGAAAGACGTATTAGCAATTAAATGTCTTATTCCATCCAAGAAGAGCCCTAACAAGTGTTCCGGTATCTCCTGTCGGCTGTACCCGACCAAGTGAAAGCAAAAGGCTGGTCTCCACATTTCCTGTCATTCTTTAAGAATAAGCAAGTAGGGATCAGAAGGTACTTCAGAGTCACCATCACAAGCTTCATCGCGGACCAAAGAAAATTCAAGATGTGCTTCATTAACCACTGGAAGCAAACCGGGGTGGGGGAAAATCTTCAAAACCATTAAGAAGTGAAAGATACCTGTGAGGTACCATGACAGCAGAAGTTCCCAAATTGAATGAAGCATGAAAATTGCTGGAGGAGTAGGACGCAGGTGGGAGTCAGAAATCTTTTTGCCTAACTGTGTCTCTGATGCACTTAAATGACTCCAGCAAATCTTTTATACCCTTTCTTTATTTCCACGTGCGCAATTCAGATCACAGTTAACCGCAACATTTACCCCACAAGGATATAGAAAGGCTTGCAGGTTTTTAGAGATCCAAGACGTGGCTTAAGAAATACAATTATTAAAAGTGTGAGCACTTGGGAGATGATCAATAACACTTCCAAAGAGTATTTCAAAATCAGGAAGGGCAGCCTCCAGGCATAGGCCCGTCCAGCTGGAACTGAAGCAGTGTATCCGCAGGCTAATTACTTTACAGAGCCTGGGACCTCTTGCTTGCCTCCAGCAGTGCACGCAGACTCCCTGCAATATTGTGCTATTAATCAATGCCCAAGTGCAAAACAAAAAAACACCTGTGTAGAGACTTCACACAGCTGCAACTTCTTCCACCTAAACCACAAAGGTCCAATAACCCCTTTGATCTGTAGGAACAACCCATAGAGGAATAAAGCACAAGAGGATCAAACTGCCCACAAACACTCAAAGATGACAGCACGGGTAGGAATTCAGCCGCAGAGGACACAGCCTCGCTGAGAAATCATACACCATGAGCAAGCCAGTCCCAGAGTGCACTGAAGGTGATGCAAGGAAACATATCGCTGCGTGATTAATTTACATTCCCAAATGTTGAAAGCTCATCTGTATACAAGAAATAATGTGAAAAATAAGGTAATTCAGTTACCATAATAAAACACTACAATATGAAATGTTAGGTAATGGTATCCTTAAACTAGACGAGAAGACTCATTTCCTTAAAGACTCTGTTCAAGTGCAAACTGTCAGTAGCATTAGTACTAACTAACAATAGTAGGAATTTTGTCCCATTTGTAACAGGCTGTCATGTTTTCACTACCTGTGAAAAGCTAACGTAGTTAGGCCATGGGAAATATAAGAAAGTTACCAGAATTAGTGAGGGTGTATATGTTTCTGGGTTTCTAGGAAGGTTGAAGTATGAGAATTTCACAGATGTGGGAACTTTTGATAGCATTCCAGTTGAAACAAACTTGTAACAAACCCTGTGGAGAGGTTCATTCAACAGAATGAGCTAAGCAAGAAAACAGTTGTTTCTGGCTAGTTGCATCAGTATTAGCAGCAGCTGCGAACTCAGTAAACAGCTCTGTGTTCTGGTTGTCCAAGAGCTGCTAAAGCAGATGTGAAAACTCATCAAAAATAGGTCACAAATAGAGAACATGCAAGGGAATGCATCAATATCAGAGTGATCTGAAAGTAATTAACGCTGGAACATCTCAGCAGTGTTTATAACCCTGAAGCATACCTAACAGAACTGCACCCAACAATAGGCTGCTTCAAGCAATTCTTACGACAGGACCTTCCACAGACTGAACTGTCTGTGTTAATAAGAGTGTGGTGCTGGTGCTTTCAGCAGCTGAAGTGTCAGACAGAAGAAAAGGTACTGAATTGCACACTGCTTTCCTTTGAATTAAGTTTTCTCCAAGAGGCTTTCATTCCTGTCTTTTTTCCTCAAACTCTATAATTAACCTAGCCTGAGCCATCGCAACGAGCCAAACATGGAATTCACCACAGTTTATTTTGCCTTTGCCACTACAAACAGATTATGAGTTCTCTCTGTCCGATAGGCAGCCCTCCCACAATAGCCATTCCTCCACGGACAGGAATTGTGGCCAACATTGCGATTACATTCCCCCTCTCTTTTTTTTTTTCCCCCTTCCATTTTTAAAAGCCCACGGGACCCAATTCCCTGGAATTCCCCCATACGGAGATTCACTTGGATCTACTTCTAGGACTTTTGCAGTACTTTACTGCCTTTATTACCAGGTATATAAAAGAACAAGATTTAACTCTAAAGGGTGCAGGCTAAGAAAAATAATGTACCTGGGCTATAACAGGACTAAACAAGGAACCTACGTGTCCTGTCATTCCCCCAGTAAGACTCTGTGGCTGGCCTTCACAGCACAGGTGTGAAACTATCCTTGGCTAAATGCCTTTGACAAGCTGAGTCTAAGCCCCATAGCCTGAAGCAAGCTCAAATACTTCCCACCTCAGTCAGTTCCAAGGTGAGGACAAACACTCTTCCTCATCTGGTTGCTTCTACTTCCATTACAACAGCAGGTTTTACCCTTCCAAGCTGTAATGACATTGTATAATTAACCATTAATAAAAAAAGGGACTGGTCAGGAAAAAAAAAAGCGCTGTTAGTGTAGTTGGTCCATATGTGTTAAGGTCAACACATACATTTAAATAAGAAAACATGTCTTCAGTAAGTATTCAGCAACTATATCCGTTCATTTGAGTAGCAGTGGCTCAAAAATGGTGTTTAATGCAGAAACATTGAAGAGACTTCACATTACTGAAGTCTCAAACCAGCAACCAAGCTTCCAGAACTTGTTTTCTCTCCTTTGGGGGGGGTGTGTGAACAAAAGCTCATATCCAACTTAAAAGAAAGCTGAAGCAAATTTCTGTTCATTTTAGCACAGATTTCTCATAGCCCAGAATCTAGGCTGAAATGTGGTAGTTGATCACCATGTTAAAACAGGCGAGATAGCTATTAACAACAATTATTATATTTAAAGTGACAATACTCGAGTGTGGGGGGTTTTTTAAGCAAGAGGGCTTTTATTATTATTGTTCATCTAAGCAATAACTCAAAAATACTCATATTTCCTACAGCTACAGGTATGAATTTTGGAGGCTGAAGCATGATGCTGCACTACGCTCTTTTGAAGAGCAGTTTTCTAGAAAAGAAGGCTGCAGAGGAAAAAAAGAGAAAGCTGTTCTTTCATACAAGGACATAAAAGGATTGTTTCACTCTTTCAGAAGAAATCAGGCTACGTACTTGCACTTGGTTCTTGGCCAGATTGTTCCCTCCCCTCCTCAAGGGGCAGCACATTAAATGCATTTGGCTGCTGTTCTTTGACTGCTGGGGGTGCTTTCATTCCAGTGGTGATGCAAGCAGCATGGGTGGATAGGGAGAGGAGCCGATTTAAACTTTTGCTAACAAACCATTTCAGAAGATATTTTCTGTCCCTACAGGTTGCAGTTCTTCTGTAAGCTCTCACTTCCAAAAAAACAGAGCACTGTGCATTTTTACCAAGTAAATACAACGTAGACAAATTAGATTGTAACCATTTCAGAAAACTTGGTAGAAATTCAGTTTACGCAAGGCTTTCCAAATGTTCCACATCTGCAGAATAAAGACGAAAACTCTGATCTTTGTAGTTTGAACTTGTCTATTTGGTTTACTGTTCCTTTTTGGCCTGAACAGAACTTTTACATATATGAATTCTGATTTAATCCAAACCCAGATAAACCCCAATGCCAACGTGGGGCTGTCAGCTCGCAAGGTTTGGCTCAGAATTTGGGGCTGCTGACATTTGAACTCTGGTTTCTCAAGCTGCTTTGAGACACATTTGGGCTGGACTCAAAATGAATTCCATGAACTCCTTCTGTGGATTTTTATTGACTTAGTGACAAAGAAATCCTTCCTCAAAAGACAACTCATCAGCTGTTAGTCATCAGATCCTCAGTTACAGTCTGATACTGAATTACCTTTCGTACTGTAATCTGTTGATAGATTGTTTAAACTGGTGCTTACCCCAAATTTCCACTAGCTACAGCATGTTTTGAAAATTTGAAATGGCTTATTTCAACTTGCCTGCAATGATCTGTGTATGTCTAGTAGGAAGCATAAGGAAGTGAATGATTAATCACATTCTTCCTAGTAATTTAGAAGTGTTGACGAATGCCAGGAAACACTGTAATGAGTACTGAAAAAAAAAAGGCGGCAATACAGTGGAAGCTTTGCTGTTGCTTTCAGTAGAAGCAAAGTAATTAAGTCTGCTAATTAGACATTACCTTTTACAAAAATAAATGACAACAGATACATTTCACACACTGTCCATATTTGTGTGCAAAAACCGTAAGCTGAGCACATACGACTATAGCACGCAACTGTTCATCATCACAGCAACCCCAGCAGCTTTGTCTCAAAATTGGTCATGAACATAGACACGCACACAGTCAAACAATTTCTCTTCAGTAGACATCTGTCAGCCTCTCATTTACTAAGCAGCACTGTACCTTCAAATGCTTGCTCTGGTGAAATAAGCAGAAATTGTATTTCTGTTCTGCACTGTTGTCTTGAACTAGCAGATTGTGCAAGGCACTGCCTTTATTCTGTGATGTGGTTCACACAATCTTTTGGACAGATCATATAGGAAAGCTGCACCTTTCCACATTAGGGAAAAAAAACATGTTACATGTTTCATTCAATTATTTTGAAATTGTTATAAGCTGTTAATTATGTACCCCAAGCAACTGTGAATTAAGGTGGAGGATTTTCTCTGAAACAGTTCAAAGAGATTTTGTTGCTTTATTCACACCGTATTAATTTCAACCCCATGTTTTCTAAAATTGCTTGGCTTAATAGCTGTACAAATCTCATATACAAAACAGATTGCAGATTTCCATGAATTTGAACAGAATGAGTTTTAATAGTATATGCTTTAGAGAGCTAAAAGAAAAACTGGAAAATTAGAGCATCAGAAGAAATACACTTTTTTTCTTCATAAATGCTCAAAACTAAGCAGGAAAGCTCTGCTGTTACTCTCTCTGGTGTCTGTGGTCTTGTATAGGGACGGTATATTCATAATATTCAAGAACTGCTTGAATAATATTCAAGAACCGCTTCCTCCAAGCTCAGGATCAGTGCAGCCCGATGAGGAAGAAGTCGAGCAAAGGAGGCAGGAGACCTCCATGGATGAACAAGAAGGTCGCAAAAAAACTCAAAGGGAAGAAGGAAGTTTACAGGATGTGGAAAAAAGGACTAGCTACTTGGGAGGAATATAGGACTGTTGTCAGAACATGCAGGGATGCAAC
>VZSC01011570.1:770965-829744 GCA_013398225.1 Steatornis caripensis | reverse complement strand
GGCGGCGGCAGCAACAGCGCGCCCCCTGGCGGCCGCGACCCGCCACCGGCCGCGGGACCGAGCCCCGCTGCCTGCCAGGGGGCCGGCTCCGCCCCCTGGGCCAAGGCCTCAGCTTTGTCCCCAGTGGGTGATGAAGAGCAAACGCGGGGCTGAAGTGGCGGCGGGAGGAAGAGCGAACTGGTTCTCGGCACAAATGAAAACTCAAGGCGTAGGCAGGCGGGAGCGGGCGTAAAGCAGGCGCCACAGTGCAATCCATGGGGAGGAGGAGGAGGTCAAAGAGGGAACGATTCAATTAACTCCCTCCCAAAACCACGGCGGGGGTGAAGGTGAAACCTCCTTCTAGCTGGCTCTTCCCCGAGTCCAAACCCCAACAACGGTGAACAGGGGTGAGGGAGACCAGGCAGGGGCTGGAGAGGAGGGGAGCGAAGCAGAACGGGCAGCGAGCGCAGAGGAGCAGAGACAGGATTATCAGGGAAAGATGCTGGGGGCATGCAGGGAAACATGCGGAGGCAACCCTGAGATGGTTTCAACTCACACAACCAAGAAGGGAGGGGATTCAATTTTTTTTTTTTTTTGAGGTGGCAGGTGTAGCACCAGCAGGACTGGACTGTCCTGCACTTCTGCTGCAACTCCCAGCCCAAGACCCCCAGAGAAGCCAACACTGAGGCACACCGCAGCTCCCCTCTCCGCCCCACCAGTCTGCTGCAGCTGTGAGGTGACCTGCCTCTCCTTGCCCATCACAGACCAGCAGCCCCATTCCTCCTCCCCCCTCCCAGCTTCCTGGAAGAGTGGTTTTCAAACCATATCCTGCTACTGTAAAGCTTTAAATTTAACAGACTAAATATTACAAGACGTTACTGTGAAGTGATTTTGACAGTATCGAAACGCTAGGAAAAAAAAAAATCATGTAACAAAGTTAAAACCAGGTAAGTCAAAACGAACATTTCAACCTGAAGTTTCAACTATTTCTATCTTCTGATAACTGAAATCCAGCTTGGGCTGGTTTCTCATTTTCATTTAAAATTTACACACATTTGAAAGCCTTCAGGTGCTCGCTTCCGCTCTGGAAACACTCCCGTGTCCACCTGTGTTTTCTCCTCAGCAAGACTCATCCCTACTTGGTTTCTTCGTTGAAACTCGCCACATTGAGCTGCCTGCCTCAGGATGTGGGAGGGGAGGGGGTTTGGTCCACTTGGTGCTGAAGGTGTTTCTCCTCCCCAGGTCACATAATATGCCGGGACCGTGATCTTGCAGCTAGTTATTTTCTGTTAATGACTCCCGTAGGGCTGGAGGCATGAGTCTACCAATAAAATTTGAACATGATCATCATCCCATTACGTGAGAGAGTATAGCTTCCCTGCAATTTAATTTAGCTGTTTAAACAAGCACAAATCTCACAGAATGTTTGTCCTCTGATTACTCCTGAGATGGTTCAGTGATACCAACTTCCTAAAAGAGATTCAAGGACAGCAGAATCAAACAATACAAAAAGCTCTATTGATTTCCAAATTCCAAGCCACAGGAGGCCACTTAACTGAGAAAAAAATTACTTGTTACCAGCCCTACACGGAGAGAAAGAAACATACACACACATGAGTCCACTCCAACTGGCAGAGGAAACCACAAGCACCGAGTAGTTTCAGCTTCCTACTCTGGAAGGAAATTTGTCTAACCAAGCCAAGTACCCCCCCAGCCCCTCCCCCTCACTCCCGTAGGTCCAAGATTCAAGAAAACATATCTGGAATATCTGACAGTATTTATTTAGTTTAGGAAAAAGACAGATTCTTCAAAACAGCTCATGTTCCCAGTTTAGTTTTTCTAGTTAAAACAGTCCTTTTTCACGGTCAGGACCATGTCAAGCTAAGCTGCCTATACAACCTCTATGCAACCCATTCTAAAGGAGTACAGGGGGGTCCTGTTTCCCACCAGGAGGATCACAGGAGAACAGAGGAGCCTTCCCACAGCTGCGAGGAAGGAGATTTCAGCCTGCATTTCATGCTTTCAGCACTGCAGCTGCAACCCTCATTTCGCAAAGTTAACTGCAACAAACCCACCTCATCTATTTTGAAGGTCTTCCCAAAGAACAAGTGTTTGAGAATCTGCCTACACACAACTTAAGAATCAGTTTTATTTAACCTATTTAAGAATACCTGTACCCCGTCATTTCCCAACTCTGATTTATTTGGCATGCTTTCTGCCAAGTGCTGCCCACATGCCTACGGTAATAAAGGGGTCCTCCCTAAGTGCAAAGCCAACCAAAGGCTGTTTACAAACTGATCTGGGCAAGCAGATACGCCCTTCATTTTGGAATTCACTCACAGTCTCTAACTCTAAAGAGCACTCAAAAGCGGCAAGAATGCCAAGATGAGGAAGAACATCCAGATGTTGCATCGTGTAGCCTGGATCTGTGTATTTCATATGCTTCCAAGAGACTGGTTCTGAAGATCTCAACAGCACCTATAGGTTTACTTGCTTTTGCTACTTTTTGTCTACAAAGAACTGTAAATACAGAGTGGCCTCCTCCTTGTGGCTCTGACAGAAGTTGCACTTACACAACTGGGAGATTCTCACTAGATCAGCACTACTACTGGGAACCTAAAAAGCCTAAAGAACTATCCATCCAGGGAAAAACTAGGCCTGCAGCCTGCTCAGATGTAGGAAGTTAAAAAACATGACAACACAATATATGAAACTGAATGATGGCAGCTTGATCAACACCCAGGCAGAAGGAACGCCATCAGGACTTTGAGGCGAAAACAAATGATAACACATGAATCACCAACAGATCTCCTTTTATTAATCAAATTCCCACTGATTTCAATTTGACATAGAGAAGGCAGAGTTGTCTCCACATCAAGTGCCAAAGACCCTGCAGCATTCCTTCACCTTCAAGTCTTCAATAAATGACAAAACTCCAGCCACAGAGTTATCAACTTCTTAGAATTTACAGACCTCAGCATTTTTTAAACAGAGGTGCTGACTCCTGCAGAATAGATTTAAGCCCTATGATAAGGGTCTTGCTTCTCTTGTTTACATTTAGCAGATCCTTCAGAAATCATCCCAGGCCTTCAGAAGTCCACGAACCACAAGTTAAATACCTTCCCAGACATGAGTATACGCTTCATAGCCTGGAAAGCCTAGCACAACCAGGCAAGCAGCCAGAGTCAGTCTTTAGACTTTTTTTTCCTGTGACTGGCATGACTTAACTGCATCCCTTTTATTTATTTATACAAGGTGCTCTTGTGACAGAAGGGGGAGGATTTACAGAAAGATGTTAAGTATCTTCTGAGTTCTTCCCCATCATCTGTATCATGCTGGCATAGTGCCCTGCAGAAAGCAGCAGAGGCTATCCATTTGCATCCTTTGCTAGCAGTAGATTGCCAGTCAGTGCAGAATATACCCCAGATGCATTAATGCGATCTTCGTAGGTGATGCTCAGGGGGTGCTGTATTATGAGTCTATAAATGAATCCTCATGATGTCATGGATGCTATTAATTTATGTTTGAATTAGCATATCAATATTTATGCCTGTACGTCTGAATATGAAATGCATACAGATGTACATAATACTTACCAAAGTAGATACTGCTTTAGGAGAGGTACAAACCCGGTAAGTGACTGAAACAACTAAAGTTTACGCACATCTCTTAGGCTGTTCACGTTCATTTAAGTACCATTCTGAGAGAAGCAGTTAGGCAGACTGAAGTGCACGCCCCCGCTATTCGACCTGGAGTCGAAGTCTGTACTTGTGCTCACTCCAGTGCCCCACAGAACTTCATCATTCTCCTGCTCCAGAGGCACATATCGAAGTGATTTCCAAACTCATTAAGGGACTCGTGTGACAAGGGACTGGGTGAGAAGAAAGGGACAGACAAATCAGATTGTTCCACATTCTGCACAATACAGAACAGCAACTGTCCTTTTATTTCCAGACACAGAGAATAATTGCTGTGATGGAACTAAAATAAAAACGTACCCATGAATGTCAAAAAATGAACTGTCACTGTTTTCCTTAAGTTACAAGATATTTGTGTGAGGCAAGTCTCAGAAGTAAAACCACTTCAAACAGAAAAAAAGCCATTCCACTGCTGTAACAACTTGTTTCCATCTTCAGGTCCTGTTCATAGTAACCAGTCCGTTGAAGGCTGGGTAACCACCTTTCTCTGGACACCAGTCTCTGCAGTCCACTGCTTTCCTTTGCCCTCTTATCAGAGCGTTGCTCCTCCCTCTCCAGGTATTCCCAAAGCACCCAGGTGCTTTCTGTCTGAGCAGCTTGCAGCACTCTTCTGACAGCCAGACAGAACATCTTTCTCCTTCCCTCTATTAGGGCACATTACTCAGCAATATCCTGTGGCTGCAGACAGCAGCCTTGCAGCCAAACACTGATTTACACAAGATCTGGCTAATAGTTTGAAAATGTTTTCCCTTGAAAAGTTCCTTAAAAAGCGCATGCCTTATACCTCAGCTCCTACCTGTTCAGCAGACTAATACCAAAATGCAAATTCTGTTCAGAAATTGAACATGTTGCTGTTGCAGACAGAGCCAGAGTCTTCTTGTGGGAAAAGACAGCCACTCTTCCCAAAGCGAAGGCAGTTCCTGGACAACACACTGGAGCAGAGACTTCACACCCACATGTGCCCCATACATACTGCTCAGCAGGGAGATTAGAAGAAGGCCCTGAGAAATACCCCACAACCCATGAAGTAATGAGCCACATTTTCTAAAGCACACAGTGAACTACTGCCAACTTCTTCTGTTTGGTTGGTCATCTTAAGTGTTTGAGGATTAAGTTATTTTGAGTTGGGCAAGCAAAGTACACTGCACACTTACTAATTGCCCAGCTAATTTGTACCTTGTTCACAAACAAAAGCAGCTCTCTCGCACTACAGGAATATCTCTCCTGTATTTAGAGATGAATATAAAAGAGCTATAACCTACTATTTCAGGACAACAAATCACAAATTCTATCATTTCCATGAAAGAAAGATCTCTCAGAACCTGCCCCTGGCATTGACAGAGACTTCAAGGCTGCAGGTAAGAACTCTTTCGGTCTCCTTGGTTTCCCCATTCAGAATCTGGTCCCTGAAGATTTGCCAATATAGAGCAATGCGACTAAATACAGTAATCCCTGTTTAGTAAGTGCTGATCAGGTCACAGAAAGAACGTGTAAAACTGACAGAAGACATAATAAAAGCTCTCTAAGTGCCAGAAGTCCAGACTGTATTACAATTTCTTCAGCTACAGCTCCATAGTTACATCTGTAGTGTAACCTGGAGTGATGCTCAGCTGTTGGGTCTGTGCATGTATGCTAGTCATGATAGGCTAAGGTCCAGGTATATTCCAACCCTCCCATACCCCCACACTGCATTTCTAAGGTAGAAAAAACCTCTCATGCACAGGTGGAAGAGAAGCCATGCTTGTCCCATCTGCAGACCATGCATCAGAGAACAATCCTTAAGTCTAGAAACAGATCTACACAGGCCAGAGCCTTGGCATTCAGTAAGACTTATGGTCAACGAATGCATCCTTTGGCCTAGGATTCCCAAAACACTGCACTAGTCCCGAAAATATCACGACCAAAAGCATAGATAGTTCTGAGCAAGGAATACAGCATGACTAAAAGCGGAGAAGCCACCATGGCTAGGAGCAATGGGAGATACCACTTCCTACATGTGAAACAAGTAACAGTGTGAGTCAGAAGAGCAGTGAAGACAGACATGCGACATCAGGGGAATTCCTTCCTGAACAAAAGGAGAGAAAAGCAGCTCAGCGGCATGTGAACCCTGGAAGAAACAAGTGCAGGAGGGGGAGAAATCTTGTTTCCCACTCTCTTCCATAATCCCCAAAATAGTAGGGACACTAAAGCTACTAGAAAAAAAAAAGTCTGCTAAAAATCTGAAATTGTGCTGTAGTCATTTTTCTCTTTAACTTGGTTTTCAATTTTGTAATTAAGCACTTCATTGTGTGCTATGCTAGAATCACAGCGTTTTCATTTTAACCATCAACTATGTTAAGAGTGACTCAAGCAAGCAGCGCCTCTAAATAGCAGGGTGCCATAGACAAACTCCTTGGGTGTTCAGAGGCACTAGGCAACACTCTCCATCTCACTGATGATGTCAAGTACGCAGATACCGACAGGTTTTCCTCTGCTGGGTGTTAGCCAACACCTTCTCCCCAGTCCTTGAGCAGGAATGAGACAGCTCCTAGCCTCCTATCATCACAGATACTTTGCCTGCTATCTACTTTCCTAGAAGCAAACAAAATCTAGCTCTGCCCTCCTCTGAGTAAAGAATGGGGTGTAATGCACACACACATTAAATACCTTGTTTAAAACCAGATCTTCTGCCACAGGAATGATCCTTAGCGACAAGTTACATCATTACAGATCACTTTTTCTGTATTCTGAAAGAGACCAGCTTCGAGGGAAACATTTGCCCCCGGTTTTTGGACAAGTAGCCCGTCTCTGTGCTACCAGTCTGCTCCAAAGCTTCAAGATAGCGATAAAAAGATGAAAAAACCCCTCTAAGTCTCTCCCATGCTAATTTTAATACACAATATGCTAGCTGGTAGGCTAGGGTTCTGTACCAGAAGAGATTAACCAGGATCTGCAGTAGCACAGACAAGGATGTGCATGTGTTCTGCCACCTATAAATAGGCTCTCCACTTAACAAAAACACAACCCAAACAGCCAGCTGTTACCAACTAGACCACAGAGTCTAGGCAAAAATTGTTCCTTGCTGAATAAATCTGTTCAACCCACTCATGCTTCAATTGGCAAATGATGTACAGATTAATGTTTGATGAGAGATGATAATATTAACATGATCTCTGAAGAGGCAAGAGCAAAACATGCTAAGTACGAAAACACACTTTGAACTGGATGTTTAGTGGGGCTGTGAACAGGGCTTTCCAGAAGTGAGCGTTTTTTCCCCCTCACAGCTGCCACCAGCAATTTTGGCAAGAACAACAAGGATTGGCAAAGAGAGGCAGGCTACTGGCATGCCTAGGGGATTGTCTTTGGTCTTGAAAAAAGTGGGTTTCAATCTTATCTCTGTCACAGGTTTCCTATGCGATTAGTTGCCCAACACTGTGCTAGAGATTCAGCAGTTCCCTACCTACAGGGCGATTCCAAGGATGAATGCATTGAAGACAGAACAAGCCAAACTCTCCTCCTAGCCCTACATATGGTCATTGCAGAGCAGACTTGGGTCAGGGAACAGGAATGCAGATACAAGTTCGGGATATGCTAAGCTCAGCTGAGTCTGCCAGTTTTGAGGAACGAGCCTCAAGAAAGCCATACTGCAGGCACTCTACAATGAAGAAAGTTCGATTGAGTCATGGAAGAGCCAGCACTTCTGGAAGACACTGTTTCTACTTGGTGCAGACCACTGCCAGGGCCCCGCCAACAGTGTAGTACCTTTGTGCCATTCTAAGTTCTGTGCGTTGGCCTGACTCTTTGCAAGGCAGGACAGAGATTCACAAGACCAACCTGGTTTGATTTCCCAGTCCCCAAAAACCCACAAAACCCCCTTTCCTTCCATGAAACATCTGAACCCTGTCTTACAATTGATTTCATTAAACATTTCGTCCAAAAGGCCAAGCAACGTTACCCCTACGCCACCGGGCTGCCAAGCACCTTACACAACGGGGCCTCTCTGGCCCAAAACGCAGTCCTGCCAAGACCACGCCACGTCTCATGCCCTGTAACAAGCAGGTTGTTGACGTCTCCTGACTTCATTTCGGTTCTGTGATTAAGCTGGAGTTGAAGCTGCTGTTTCATCTAGCTTGTACCACCTGTGCCAGAATGCTCGCACCCTGACGGGCCAATCTAGTTTTAAGTGTTTGAACCAGCTACACAACAGAGGTCCTCCATCTCATGAAACAGCAGCTTTGACACCAGAATACTCATGTAAATAAAATACAGCATAGCCTTCCCAACTTTTTGCTCTTTTTTTATTAGGGTGGGTAATGAGAAGGAAAGATGATCTTTACAGCTCAATAATTAAGGGTCTGGGATGTTTTCTATTTTGTATGCTAATTTGAATTCCAGTCTCAGACCAGTCAGACTGCAACAACTTCCTGGGCTTCAGAAGCAAGTCTCTGCTTTAGGTAAGCAAAAGTAGAATTATGCTGAGAATTTGAAAACAGCAATTATTACAGAAACAAAACAAAGAATTCATCCACATGTGGAATGACCCAACAAGAAACTTAAAACTCTCAAGCAGGCACTGCTGAATTTAGCCATGGTAAATCCAAATCACCACCTTCCTTCTCCACCTTGCTTTCAGCCAGAGGTTACTGCTCTTGTAATAGGAACGGTAAGGTATTGTTCTTGTATGTAGTATTCACAGGCGGCTCACGGCAAGCTGTTGGCTGCATGCAATAATGTAATGCTGTAAAAGATCACAGCAAAACTGGCCAGGTCTTGCCTGTTAGATCTATTCAAGAAAACTACTAAGGCCACACTGAAATTATTCTAGCACTGTTATTTTAAAGGCTGTCATAAACAAAGGACAGAGTGCTCACTCCCTCACCACCCAGCATAGACAGCCTCTAAGGGCACATTGTGTTGTAAAGGTTTGCATAAAACAAACTGCATTAAAAGCTTGAAATTCCTTTCAGAGGAAGCTAAATGTAAGTCAACATATCTTAGAAGAGCACAGGGGCAGGGCAGGTAACTGATGGCTGAAGGCCAAGAGGGCACTTTTTACTCCTTCTGGCTGTGAGACACTCACCTGGGAGCTGTTTTTGACATAGAAAAATATCTTTAGTTCTCAGTGCTCCATAGCGCATGTCAGAGAGGCATCAGCTCTAGAATAGGCACAGCATGAAATATTTCGAGAAGCTGACATTATATCAATAAGCCATATGTTGTTCTTTAATGGTCACAATGGGAGTCCCTTGTAAACAACAGGAGAAATTATCACGGACATTTAGAGGCTGAACATTTGCTTAATTTACTCTAAAGAGAAACATTACTAGTATCATTATGTTGGTCATATGTTAAACTATATACAGCATTAAAGACCTATAGAGACAGGTATACAAACCAAATCACAGTCCCAAATGGATTGAAATCCATTTGCAGCAATGCAAGTTCCAGAGCTCATAACATGACAATGATTTCATCAATGTATTTTTCATATTTATATTGTGATTACAGCTGAAGGTCCCTGCTCACAAATGCACAACGAAACATCATTACCCCTCCCCACATCATCCCCATAACCACCATGCATTGTTACGAATGCACCAGAACAAACTACTAAAAGACTCCTGCAAGGCTTTATAAAAGTCATAAAGCCTGGATCTTCACAAGTCTTTGAACTGCATTTAAATCCCTCATTTTTAAACATGTTTTTGGGTGTATATTTCAATTTTCTTGGAAAAGCCATCTAAACACAGTAACCTGGAATTACGCTTTGCTTTTACAATAACTCTAGCACTTTTGCTAATCAGTAAAACGCAGGTCCTGAATGGACTTTCCAAATCCTGAAAGTTCTACAGTTTTACATTTTATATACCCATTCACTGATAACTGCTGAAATAACATCCTTTAGTAACTAATTTACCAAATTCTACACATGATCACCCTCAACAACAGCAGTCTCTTGGGCACGTAACTTTTAATGTAATAATGAAGTTGTCCACAGCAGGAAAAAAACACAAATGCACACTAGAAAAAAAAGCATAAAATAAATCCACTAAACATCAGCCACACCAGTTTTAAAAGTGGGCAATCAGAACACAAGAGGCAAGATTTCAACTGCATGTTTGCATTTTGCTTTTTCCATTTACTGCAGTAACAGACTGTTCTGTCACACTCACACAGCTCTTCATGAGTTACATTTGCAAAACCCAAAGTCATCTGCAGAGGGAAATCAGCAGAGCGGCTGTCAACAGAAGAGTAAACGTGATGGTCCCATTATCATCGCCCAAGCAAAATGCTGACTTAGAAATCCAGCAACCTGGCAAGGCTCACCAAACGCTCCACAATCCCACTACAAACTTTTATTTTAAGGTTTCACATTAGGATTTCACCTCTGATTGACCACACGTGTCAGAAAAGCATAGGATTGTTATCTCTTAGGAATGCAGAATACATCTCATGCATACATAGAGGGCATTACCTAGTCTAAGAATCAGTTAAATCTTCAGGAATAGGGTTCAAACAGGAGTTAAGAAAGACGCAAGTCTCCTGCTGTCCCTTTATACAGGGGACATTTTTTTGTCCTGACACAAGACCAACCAGGTTCTGACATCTCAGTGCCCACTGTTCTGGGCACCCGACAGGAAACAGCCCAGGGTCTGCACTGTAATGCTTATTTCTAAAGCTTGTATTTCAAGCGCTTACAGTTCCAGGGCATAGCTTAAAGAGCTCTTTTCTGATGCGAGAATTTTTGTTGTGTTTTAGACTGTTACCCAGCACAGCCTTGCTGACTTCTTTAAAAAAATGCGTGAAGCTGTGTCCATGCTTACCTGGTTGTACTGGTTTGTCATCAGTCCTTCCTTAGTAAATTAGAAAAGTGATCCGTGAAGGGAGCTGGGGAAACAGCATCATCCTGTGCTCTCCTGTGTAGTGTTGCAGCACACTACTAAAAATAGCTGCTGCCTTCCACTCCAGAGATGGAGGCTTCCTGAGTACAAGGCATTTCTATACTCAGAGCATACACACAACACACAGCAGTCTGGTATATCATCACTTGTCCATATGTAAAGCAAATAGATTTGTAATATTTCAGCAACCTAAAAGCTATCCCAGCCACACAGCCAGTATGCTTGCAGTAAACACTCTTCACCCTCCCCACACCCCAGCTTGAGCAGTTGTATTTTAATTCATGTATTTTAATTCTATCTCCACAACTGCTGAAGCAGCTCCATGTTTCTGCTAATCTTTTTTGAAATACAAGAAAGTGAAAAATGTTTCAGGAGAAATTTTGGAACCTCTTCGGATTTTTTTTTAAACATATTTTGTTTAAATAGAAGCAAACAACAAGTTTTTGATCTCAGCTCTCACATACAAATCTGGACCATTCCCCATTTAGACAGAAAAACTGAATCAATCTATTTCTGAACAGCTTTTGCATTAGGACTGAAAACACGCTGCATAAAAGCATAGCACAGGACTTCAGGAATTGGTGTGAACAACAGCTAAATAAGAGGGAATATTTAGCTGATTCTTAGAATATATATATACGCATACTACTTTATACCACAAGAATGTCTAAAACTCTTCACAGGACAACCTCAATTCTACGCAGGCTTATGCAAACAGAGACAGTTACAGTCCCTCTCCCACAACAAAACAAAGGAACAGATGAAACAGAACCGGCTCTGGGAAAGGGACAGGCAATTACATGAAGGTTCCTTGCTTGGAAGCAGGCAGAAGCTGGAGGGATGCTGCCTGACAAAGGAAAGGGACCCACTCGATGAACAAGATGGAAGAAGTGATCACCGAAGTTTTAAACATAAAATATGTGACTATGAACCAGTTACAGATAAAAGAGGCTAGGAGTCTGAAGGAAGCTGTCGTTGAGCAGAGCAGCAAAGCTGTGGCACAGCTTACCCAGAAGCTGTCAATTTTGCACTAAACATCTGCTAGAATGGTATTTCGTTGTTACGCAAAACATGTTTATGATGTGTTGCTCATGGTAATGATTGACTGTGTTGAGCAGTGCAGTGAGCCCCTTCCTGTCCCATGCACCTATGAGATCCAGGAGATGAGCAGTGTTGGCTCCACCTCATTGCATGGCCAGTGCCCCAGCAGCACAGAAATGCCACCAGGAACAAGTAGCTCTTCACCTCCCCTCTACTGCCTGCTCAGGGAGCGCGAGAGGCCAGTGCTTTGTCTGTTCAAATTCAGGCAAATGGTGTTTGAAGAGCTTTGCTCAGCACAGCCAGTATTCTGTGAACAGCAGCAGAGCTCTAATTAACAGCACAGACTTCATCTCAAACTGTTTTAAAAGAAATTTTAAAGTACATGAGTACTCCAAGTTTAATCCATAAGGCAAAGAGCTGAATCACAGACTCTGACAAGGCAGCCCCTGGAAAGCAGCTATATTATACGCTCCATTTCTTGTTCCAGGAGCATCCCAAATCCAATGTGTGGCAGCTCTATATGCACATAATCTGAAAGGAGAATGCCTATTTCAAACACCCATGAGGAAAGTTCAAATCTGGAGTCTAATTAACTTCACAAATCTCCCTTACCTCTAGCATGGGAAAGTCACAGTAAAGTCAAACAGTCTCTCTCTGTATTTCTGCCAGACATCTAAATTTCAGACAATGGCATTTCTCCTGAGCCCCTCCACAAAGCCCAAAATGCAGTCAGGAGCAAGCGAGGATGCCAGCTGGCCCAGGCGGGATAGCTGCCCACCCTCCTAGGTCACCTCAGAGCCAGGTGGTGTTCTCTTGGGACAGCACTCTTCCAGGAGCAGAGCTGTCCTGTCCCACAAAAAGAGCTCAAGCATCACTTCACAGCAGAACAAGGCTGATGCTTGGAATATTCTTGGTCTGCTCCAGCAACTAGAAGTGCATAGGATCACAGGCCTATTTCGTCTGGTGAGGTAACTTGCCCCCAACTGCAGTGTTATCCCAGCGATGTGCAGAAGCTCAAGGTGTGGCTGTCTATATCCACACTTCCTTCTCCACTAGCACAGCGTCTCATGTAGCTTGTTCCCAGGACTGAAGAAACATGGCCAAGAGATCCTAATTTATGCATACCTTTCCTACCACACACATGAGTTCCTCTATTCTGATAGGGCTTTGGTTTGCCCCTCTGCAAGGGTTTGTACTTCCAGGTTCCTTTATTCCCTTAGGAAAGGGTATTTTGACTTAGCCCAAAAGCTTAGAAGGGGAACCCCCGGCAATTACCGCCGTATCTTTGAGAACTTAGTCATTAGTGACATTGGCTTCAAATTTGATGCCAAACCTGGCATCAAACATGCCAAAGTAAAATGGTATGGTTCTGAAAATGCCTGGGAAAAAGGCAAGCTCAGCCCAAACTGATACAAAACTCCTGAAATATCCACAACCCAGCCGATACAGAAGCTGCCTTCATCTGCGCTGAGTATTTTTGGATAACAAATGCCACCGAGTTACTACGCAGAGCACAGGATTCTCATGCAGTCTGCAAGGACTCTTCAGTGGCAGAAACATAAGCTTTCTCGGAAGACCAGAACATCCACCAATTCAAACAGGGGTGACAATACAGATCCCATTGAGACCAACAAATACACTTACAACACTCATAGGCAGTTTCAGCAAAGACAGAAGAGGCTGGTGTATTTGGGCTTAGAGCGAAAGCATATAAGATGGAGACATAAGTAGCTTTCACAGAGATCAATTATACAGAGGAGCAGGAAGTTCTTGCTGTTGCTCGGGAGAAGAAAAAGAACAAAGAAGGGTGTAGGTAAAAGACATACTTCAGATAAGCACCATCCTTCAACTTTATGAAGTTTTTCCAGTTAGAGAAAGAAAAAGCTCTTGTGTCTCTCAGGCAAGCTGTGTTCTCCACAGAATTGGATGCAGAGGTGGGACACAACACAGAGGTTCTGAACACCATGAAGATCTGTCCTTCAAAACCATCAGGGCAGTCTTACCGTCAGACACCAGTGCCCCTCATCTACGCACACTTCACATTTCAAGATAGTGCAACTCAAACCACGCAAGGCCAGCCTGAACCCTTGTTCAAGAGAGCACAGTGCAAAAGCTGCTTTGAACATTGCAGTAAGAGAAAAACACTAGCGTACCCTGCTCTCAACTACGCAGCACAGTATCTGACCCAGCAACTAGAAGAACAAACTTGCTGTTACTGGAGAAGGAAGAAGACAATGAGTTTTGTCAAAAATTCGCATTTCCTACTTGTCAGACTTTCCTTAAACCCATGTTCATGAGAAACTTGCAACCCCAAAGAGAGACTTTAAGCTCCCCTACTCCTAATACAGATTCAAGCAGGAATTCAGTGCTATTCATTTGAACAGCATTCAGTGAGGGAGACTTAAACAATAACATATGTGAAACAGCTTGAGTCTTGAGGATGTGAACTATACAGAATTAGTTAAGATAATTTTTTTTAAACCCACACACTCACCATAGCATTCATTTAGTAAATCTGAATAAGAACTATATTCAATAGCAACACAATCTGCATGTGAACATTCTGTTAAGAGAAAGACTAAATTCCGTGAATCAATAATTTGTTTCAATTGTCTTGGTTCTGTTTACTATCTACACTATGTTTGATGAGTCTTAACTTACTAGTGTTGGACGTCCTCTGTTTTAAGGCTCTGAGTGAACAAGGCCCGTGTTTACTTTGACTTCAAAGAGAATTAAGCATCTGCAGCAGTGTTTTCCAGACTGAGCTGGACTTTATTAGCTCTGCTGTCATAAGTTCAGAAAAAAATCATCACATCATCTAAATTTGAGACAAGAGACCCTTCATTTAATAGATCTCATTTTGCAAAACAATACTATTTATATAATGTTGTTATCCTGTGAAACATTGTAGCTAACATTAGCCTAGTAACTATTAAATATGTTATTACCATTACAATGTTGTCCTGTTGATTTTTAGTACTGACAGAGCTGCCTGAAACATCTACTGTTTATAACATTTGTTCTAGCTAAAGAGATTAGCAAATTCTATCAAACCAACTGCAACCACTTCCCACCCATAAAACTGATGCAAAGAAGGGAAAAACAGCTAGTGGGATCCAAAGACATAAACACTTCTACTTAGAACTCTGTAAAGAGAAATCCCTCTCTCTCCATATGGTTTTTTCTTGGCTCTTAATCATCTTTTCATCGGCTTCCAGCTGGCTGTCTCACTATCATCTAGCAGGATCACTAGCAAGACCAACTTGTTATGCCAAAGCCAGGCACAGAAAGATGAGAGCTGGAGAGCAGCGTGATTGGATGCAGCGCTCTACTAGGGGCAAACGCGGCACAGGCGATGCATGGCAGGGTCACTTCACTTGCCTCAGCAGAGCAACCACTGCTGCATTCCCAACATACAGCAGCAGATCTGCGTTTGCACTTTTTTTAGGAGTGGGAGTGAAGAACAACTACTACAATTGAAGCTACGGGGAAATTCTGCAGGCAGAAGTGTAATTACCTGAGTGGGAATTCTGGCAGAAAACCCAAACCTCTTTCTCTCCTTAAATAGAAACAAATGCCTTGCAGTCACCATGGAGAGATTACGTACAGCATTTGGATCACATGCAGCACTGAAATACAACACACAAAAGAGCCAGCCACAGAGCTGGTTTAGCAATGCACAATCATCAGTTGGCTCTCCATTGGCTACAGCCACCCAGTCGGTGGCTCTGCTTCACGCCATCTTCCCCTTTGCAGTCTTACAAATATTAAGCTATACATCAAAACTCAGGCTCCACATTAAAAGCCAGCTCTGCAAGCTGTTAAGCTGTAAGGAGGTACCTAGAGCACAACATGGAAGAGCCCAGGATGGAAGCACTGCCAGATTCATCCACTACCACCCAGGTAAGATTTCAGGCTGGGAATAGAAGAAACCCCCAGGGAAAGAAATATCATATAGTTCCCGCCTGTGAAAGGCTACTTGGATTCAGCTAAGCAGCCAGTCTTTGAAGTGCGGCAGTTCTCGCATGGTCTGCAGAGGCTTTGACTTCAGTTGCAAAAACTGACAAGTTTTGGTCCCTGTCCAACACCTCCGGTTTCCAGTTACCTTACGCAGCCACGCCCTCCTCTCTCTCCCTATCCCTTCCCTCTGCACACTCTACAACCCAGATCACTTTTCGTCTTCCACCCCCACCAGCGTCCAGACTCAACCCCAGCTGCAACCCCCATCTCCTGGGGTGTATTTTTTCCCCTCCACTCGATCACCCATGTCTCTAGCAGACAGCTTCCTTCTCAGGACTGCAGCAGCGCCCTGGGGAGGGTCACCAGAGCACAGGGAAAATGGGCACCCTTCTACCTCTTCAGGCACAAGCACGGTATGGGCTACATCTGTTGGAGTGCTCTTGGCCTCAAACTCTCTCCCAAACAGCTGCTTGTGCTCACTAATAGTCAGGGCACTTCCTCTGTAGCTGCCCAGCTATTCAGTCTTATTTTCAAAGGGAAATGCGGCTGCTCAGAGTCCCTGAAAAATCCACCCTGTCGCTTTCTATTGTTTGAAGTCAGTAGGAATGTTGTCAGACTAAAAACGTCAGAAATTTGCCTCTCTCCTTCGAGTCAGCCAAGCTTTGTTTTGTTAATAACTTCAGCCAGACTCCAAGGCTTAGGAGGGTGCTTTTTATCCGCGTACATGTCAGGCTGATTATACTACATGGGAATCTTTCACTTACTGAGACCAGCAAAGTGTTGCTGTGTATCAGGAATGCCATTCCACAGACAGTCCTTTTCTCACTTCTCTGCAGCAGCACACTAATTTAGGAGCATAAATCAGAGACAGCTGATAAGGTTGTAGGACACCAAGATGTCCTGCCTCGCATTCAGTTTTCCTAATCATCCTGCAAGCCACCAAAAAGCTTTGGATTTGGGAGTTGTGAAAACAACTCTCCTCATTTTTAAAATACACATACATTTCAATTTCCTCCACGTAACACCAGCAATTACAGAAACAGCTGTTTCTGATTGTGTAGTGATTTTTCCCCAGCATGCATATCCCTGTGACTGGCTTTTGTTTTCATTCTCACAAGACAAGGCCTAGAGACCTGCATTTTTTTTCCCTCTTCCCACCATTTCTAGCCTTCTCACAGCTCCTCTTTCTCTCCACTTTCAATGTTGCGGTTCACATAGGCTCTGTTCCATGGATTTTCATAAAGGGAAATATCCTGTATTTGTATTTATTAAGAATTATCCTCTTATTTTTCAACCCACACCTGATCCTGATGCCTTGACTGTACTGAAACTTGCTCATTCTTAGTTTTACAGACTGATGAAGAGCTGCTAAAATGAGAGGAAGATTTTCTATCGTCAGTTGGTATCAGCATGAGAGCAGTCTGCTCTTGAAAGCCTGTGGCTCCAGTTGTTCAAAAACATACTGTTCACCATGTCGTTTTAATCATGTGCATAAGATATTAAAAGAGCAGGCTCTAAGTGTACAAATTCTGTTGAGATCCAAGAAGATTATTTTCATTTCATAAATATGAATTAGGGCCAATTTCATGCCACGTGTTACATCCTGTATACTCTATTTCCTCAAACTACCTCTCATCTGTCTTTTTACATACCAATAATTTGTAAAGCGTAAGTCATAAAGCTTACCTGTTTTTTTTTTTTTATTATGCTACAGGCCTATGATTTTACATTTAATCACTTTTCTTACTTGGATAACTGACATTCAGTTTCCATTTTATCACCTTATTTGTGTTTGAAGGAACAAATAAAAATCACCTTTTTGCAAGGATTAAAACTGAACCTATTATTTACTTACAAGTTTTTGAACTGCACCATCACAGCAAGCGTCTAATCAACTCTGCCTGTACATCATGTTCTGCCATACATCAAGCAGTAACCATACTTCAGCATTATCACATACAACCTGCAAACATCTCCTAAAGAAAAAAAAGAGAACAGCAACAACAACAAACCCACACACCAAAAGGTTATCTGACTGGCATTCTCTGTGAATTCAAACTGGACACAAGAATCAGGTCCCTGTTGATCAGAGATGAAAAAAGAACAAAGCTTCTTGGAAGACACTTGTTTCTCAAGAGACAGCAGATGCATATTTGAGAGCTCCTCACAGCTTTAGGATGTCAGCACAGGTAGGTACAAACAGTCACACAGACATGCTCTGAGCTGGGTAGAGACACTAGCTACAACTTGGAAGCCATACAGTAACCATAGTGCAGTGCTTTGCACAGTCAAAGAAGGCATACTGAGGCAGGAAGATCACTTTAGGCTCACTGCCATGCAAATGAGTTTATTCAGCTTTCCAACCAGACCAGCTGAGGGTTTGGACTGGAGACAAGAGAAACACATAAGGCTGACTGTAGCCATCCATCGAAAGTGATCTCTTAAGCTGGAGTCGCTCTGTCTCAGTGTTGAGGTTCATTTGATTCTGAAAGTTCACCAGCCTTACTACTTGAAAGACACCCTAGTCATGTAAACATCTCTGTTTCACATATATGGAAAAGAAATTTGGCAAGTTTTACAGAAAGTTTTCCACTACTAATCAAGATAAGATCACAAGCTGACATTCATTTGTTATCAGGGTCTCAGGAAGTTAAAAAACCATAATTTCTCATAGGTATTAATAATTACTTAGGTTTTTTGAATCTTTCCATTTCATACAGAGAGTTAGTTTCATGTGAATATTTGTGAAAAAAAAACCAATTTATTTCTAACTATAACAGCTGATGATCTCAGCACAAGTGACCCAACAAGTGACCAGTTACGATCTTCGGATGACAGCACTTCCTTAACATTTCTCTATCTTTTCTAACAACCTCTTGGAAGTATAAACCACGGCTGCTTTTTTAATTTGTTTGTTTGTTTTTAAGTCTCCTACAGCCATCTACTTCTAAGCATGCAAACAGAATCAAAAAGTAATCAAGAAATGGTACAATGATTTCAAAGGATGCTTAAAACATCTTCCCTAGTCACAGACTGTCCCCGTCTCTTGACCACATTTCCTCCCATTTAAAAGCTTGCCTTGCTGCTTGGAATTCCAGATTCAGGACTGATCTTTTCCCATTGCTAATGATACTGAAGAATACTTATGAAATCCAACCAGAGATTGAAATGTGTGTATATTTTACATGACAGTATCTTGTTCATCTAAGAAAAAGGAAAAAAAGGCTGGAGGTACTCAAGTGTCTTTGCTTGAGTTCCCACAGGAGGTTCATTAACACCCTGAATGACCTGTAGAGATACATTTGCTGCTCTCAGACCAACATCCCAGCTGCAGAGAAGCAACATATTCCCTCTCAACTTCAGGTTGAGGGTGCCTGGACAAAGACGATGACGTCTGTATGCCAGGAAATAAGAAAGCCTTCTGTGGTGTTATTTATTGTAGCAACAGGCCCTGACAACAGTTAGACTCCATGGTGATAATGAATAACCAAGCTCCCAGGGAAGAGACGAGGGCATTCCTACTCCCCGGACTTGCAGCAAGGAGAAGCAGATGGTCACAGTTTCACCATGGGCTGCAGTATTTCTAACAGGGTCACTGTCGCACAGCTGTCTTCTGAGGAGCTACAGAGCACCCAGGAAGCCAAAAGCCAGGTAGTGACTTCTTCCAAACAGACTCTATACAAAATATATTAGGAGATGTCTTTGTGCACAAGTGTGCAAGGATGTATGCATACAGAGAAATGTTTTTTCTGATGTTAATAGTAGCTCTGAATCTGTCAGGGAGCTCTTTAAGAGAAGGGCTATCACTCACTCAGATTAATACAACCCTTATGTTACAGGGGAAGCAGACTCACCATTTGGCCACATGCATGACTTGATTTTACAGCACCTGAAAAGTGGCTTTTCACAGTCCGTCTCACTTGCCTCATTAAAGATTCAATTAGATGCACTTATCTCCCACACCAGTGATGAATTACAATACTGCAGCAAGGTGGGTTTTGCCTCAAAAACTTATTACAAGTCAGGGGGATTGTATATATGCAAATATTACAGGATACATGTGCACAGCCACTTTGTGAAGTCTACAGAGCTGCACTGGCTCAAGCACAAACATACAGAGAAGACACAAGAATACATTTAGGCTCTAATCCTGCATTCTTTGGAGGTTCAAAGCTATCGTTTAAAAGGTGCACAGGTTAACAGCTTACCAGGTGCTAATTTAAAACTCAGTTTTAAATTTCTAACCAATGATCCACATACAGAAGGCACTTAAAGTACTGAAACAATACTCCAATATAGTCAACTGGATTACAGACACATTTAGGCTTAAGGTCATTGCTTCCTTTCCAAAATGCTCTAAGAGACCTTTCCTCACCATCAACATCCCCCTGTGACAGAACACGGATAAGTTAAAGAACACTTCTGTCTTCCACTCCACTTAGAACCTTCCAATTCTATGGGACTGTTCCACATACCACCTTAAATGTTTAGAAGCCCAAGAAGCTTCTCATTTGTTTCTTCATTTTCTTGTAGACTAAAAATGACATCATTGCTGAAACAGAGGCTGTCCCCTCGCAGGATGGGGCAGCATGGCCAACAGGCACTTCAAATGATGGAGCCAAACTTGAAGATGAGACCAGTGAGGGAGACCCCCCTGAAGAGCTACCAGAAAGATTTGCATCTTCTCAGAAAAGCAGCAACGCACAAAGCACAGGTAAACAGTAACTGAATTTAATACCAGCTCCACAAATTGAGACCTAGGAGCAAGTAATCTTGAGAGTTTATTGCTACAGCCATCTTCTATACCCAGAAAGGTTCATGCTGCGACACCACCACAACTGAGCTCTTAGCACAGGTTTAAAACCGTGCAATAGTAGCAGAAGGTATTTCCTAGCTGATGATTACATTCTGCAGCATGACTCAACCCTCGCTACCAGAACAGGCAGCAGGGTAGATACTTTCTTGGCAGATGCCTGGAACAGACCAAACTCAGCCTTGTCCCCTCTAGAGAGGTAGCCCTCTCTAACTGGGAAGACACATTGCCCACGTGAGGGCTGTCAGTCTGCTGTTACGATGAGTCAGTTTTACAACAGAATGGTCAATCCAATGCCCCTGACTAGCAGCAACTAGAGACAGCAAGTAAATACCGTGTTACTCCTTAAGTTTGCAACCAAAGGTTGCAGGGCCAGTTATCATATAGAGAAGAGTATAAAAATTCCAGAAATTGTCACAATGATAAGGAAAGGTCTGCTAAGAATTATTTTTTTTTTAGGTGTGAGTGAGCAGTTAAACCCAAACTTTCCTATAATCTTAGGATACCCATTGTAGTAAGAGCTGCTAATGAAAAGCAGCAGCATCTTTGGTGCATATAAACCCCCTAATTTTGTAGTTTGACTCTTGTATTTTTCAAGTGCCATGAAGAGCTTACATTTCACAAACACACTAAATGGAAAATCTACAGTGGTTGTTTACTCTTTGTAATAAACAAGGGTTGTAATAAAATATTTCAAATTGAACACAAAAGGAGTAATTGCTGGTGTTTACTATTCATTAAAGAGGACTTAACTCCCAATGCCACAGAAGGACGTGATGAAAGGATTTCATTTCAGATTGAACAAAATTATTTGCTTGCTCTGAAATAGTGTTTCATTTAATTCCAAGCTCCTTTTCCTCCCACTTGCTAAAAGATAACTTCACAGGAAATTTCTAAACAGAAAGTTTTTGAAATCATGCCTCAATCTTCTGTTTCAAGACAAAACAACATACCATACCAAGATACTTCAACTACATTTTTCTCCTGAATGAATAGATTAGTAAAACCAATACAAATTCACATCACTTGTCAGTGTTGCCCACTCATCGTGCTTTTATTTTTTGCCAAGATGTGTTTTGCTGTATACTAGCGTCTGACATTTATGCGTTCTGACTGACAGCTGAACCCCAGTGCTTTTTGGGTGACTAGTTCAGTTATTTTAGGAGAGGTATGGAGTCAGCTTCTACAAGGTGGTAGCTGTTCTGTATTGTTGTTTTACAACTAAAAAATAAGCCAACGTTGTCATACTCGCTCTGCTTATAAAGACTGGCAGATGTCAAATAACTGTGATTTTCATTCGGTCCAAACATTCCTCGTACAAAAGCTCCAACTTCTGCCAATAGAGGTTGGGCAGATGGTAGAACTGTCAACTGAAGGTTGAAAAACCTGATGGGTCTTGGCAATAAAGTTGTTAGTTGTTTATTCATGTCTAATGTGTGGAAACTAAACAGTTACTCAGAAGGGTTATCAAAATAATTTGTTTTTTATTCTTAATTGCTGTTTACAAATCTGTAATTAAGTGTTGGAATGCTTACGATTTGACTCAAATGTAGCAATGCTGTTACAACAAAAATCATAGACCACAAAAGCAGATGAAAGTTTGGATTTAACAGAATACAGTGATCTTTACAAGACGGCCCATTAGTAGGCTTGTACTATCCCATCCCAGCCTGTCTTTCTCTGGCCAGATCACAGAGCCCTTGAGAACTTGAATTATAAAGAGCCCCATATGGACTCTCTTTGGGAACATGGTCAAAAACGGGCTTCGTGGGCCTTCAGCACATACTTGTGAGCTTTCCTGCATGCACCCCTGTGGGTGCAACTGTCTACAGTGAGAAACTGAACTAGGTGTCTGCACCGTTTTCCAAGACACTAAAAAGCTTACTGCAAAGTTTAAGTAGCAAAGACAGCCTTGAGCAGGTCTTCTCCACTAGACGTTCTCAGTGTGTAACACCTCTTAAATAAAAACTCTTCCATTGGAAATACATCACAAAGTTTTGTTTGAATGCCAAGTTCTCTACAAGTATTAAGTTCTAATGTTTTCGTCTTCTGAAGACGCACTGCTCACCACCGAGTTCATCAGTAAATCACAGCCCTTACAGGAAACAGAGAGGCAAAAGTCATCAGACATTCTTGAGGAGCTGAGGACGCAGGGAATAATCAAGAGCCAAAGTACCACTGCCAGGACTAGAGAAGTGTGTGAAAACAAGGTAAGTGTTGTTACACAAGACAGGAATCCTGCTACAGCTCTGACCCTACTGTGAGCACCCTGAGATTCAGTTTCCGCACACGCAAAGCATCTAGGCATATCTCCTCTAAGAATTTAGAGGCACATCGTTAAACAACAGAGAAATGTGTTATGGGGATGTTAATACAACAGAAGCTGCCAGCAGTTTACAGTTGTTTAGAGCTTCCAGGCTTGTTTCAAATGGGGACAAAGGAGACAGTGTCAGTACTAACTCTTTGAAAAACTCACTGAAAGTTACATGCCACAAGCTTGTTTCTTAAGTCCACAAAACTAGAAGACATGCTGCTATCAGGGCTTATAATTACACTGAAATTAAGACCTCAAAAATCCTGAATATTCACACTTCTGAGAAATCTACAATTCATATTTGATCTCAAACTAAGAAACCATTACAAAATAGATTTTTAAAAAAATTATAGTACTAGTATTTGAATAAGAAGCTAGTGTCATTTTCATTCTGAATGATAACCTGGGGTTTACTTTGTCTTCTGAACTCAAGTTTATTCTTGGTTGTCAAGTGTTGTGTTAAAGATCAGATGCCTCTTCCAGAAAGGGTTTCGAGTACAGATGTCAGGAGGGAAAGGGTCTTCAGGGAGTCTCTAATAACACATTTGTGGATACATGTCATGCAAAGCATGATCCTACCACTGCTTGAACACAGGAACAATTTGAGCTCAAACCAACAATAGTTCTGAGTAGCTTTGTCATTTGAGGCAAACCATTCACACATCTCTAACCTCAGCCACTTATATTATTGAAGATCAAACAGAAAATTTCATAAAAAGGACTAAACAAGCAAGTGCCACCTTACAGTCTGGCCATTGCTGCTGCCTAACACATTACCTGTTGCCAGCACTTTGTAAAATTGGGCTGAAGCATGCAGCTTCTCCACAGCCTTTCTTACTTCCCTCAGGCAGGTTTTTGAGTATCTGAAAGGATTATCCCCTCTGCAGCTAAATTTAGGTAACATACTGCAGGCAGGTTTTTGTATTTTTCCCCTTCATAAGATAGGCAAGTGTCTGTTCTTTTTTTCCTTCTGTATTAAAAAGCTGTCTGGTATTAAATTACACATACTCTTTTATTGACAGAAACTGAGTCTGTGCTGTTTCTCCTCAGAGAATTTCTATCCTCCCAACAGAAAGAAGACACTTTTTTTCTCTCTCTCTCAAAATCAGTACAGCTTTTAAAAGTGAACGTCACACTTTTCACTAACAAAGCCAACTTTTCCAAGTGATATTTTAAATTTGAGCTGGGCGACTTACAAGTGAAAACACAAATCCGTCACTAGATGTTAACTATTAGCTGTCCCTTAGTAGCAACAGAAAATCTAGCCTGTACTACCTCCTGCAAGAATAATTTATTCCATTAAAGCTCAAATCCAGCAGATTAGCTATGAATAGAGGGACTAAATGCACTGAACACAGTAGAAAAGGTTTATTACCCAGACATACTCCAAATTACAACATGCCACTCTGGATTTTGAGCATTAACAGGCAGGTCACACCTGAAATGTCAGAACTGACAAGGAATAAGCATGAATGGCTTTATGCTGAGTTTCAATCCAGCCCTAGCTTCAATGAAGAAATGAGCTCACAGACCTCACCATTGCAGATTAGTACAACCAGGTTTGAGAATATTTTTAAAATAATATTGGAGATAGATATATCCCTACAAGAGCTTTCTGTTCCCATGCATAGTTTTGCTCCATATAAGTACTTGCATCCCTTAAGCCTTGGCAGCATTACCTGTCTTCTCAGGATTTCCTGCCATTGCCAACACTGTGAAACAGCTACACTAGAAGTCTTTGGTCAAAAGACCATCTCTCACTTTATCCTGAACAGAACTTCAAGCAGTACAGGTTAAGATGCTTTGTTATACCCATTTCTAAGCATTACTGCTCTAAAGGAGCAGTATTTTGAGAGCAACATTTTGTGGCTGGGGTATAACAAAGCCAAGGAAGAGCCACACATGCCACATGGTAAGCCAGCCTCTACAATTTTAACAGTGGGTCTTCCTAAAAACACCAACAGAGCCAGAGCTTCCACCTAAGATACAAGTATCGAGGATGTTTTGCATGATTATATTTCAGCATTTTGGGGGGGTGGGGGGGAAGTAACTGCTATTTTTCCCTCCAGTGCTTCAAAAATATTCTAGCTGATGTCAAATGTGAAAAAGTTTACTCCTCAACCCTGAAGAGTTACATTAAGCTCTTAATAAACACCCCTCCTCCCAAGAAGCAGCAGGAATTCAATTACAGGCAGTACCAGACACTTAGTGCACAAGCAGCTGTACGATACAGTCTATCGTGTACCTTTTTTCTAAGTCTACCTTTAAAGGCACTCCTGTGGGTGTGAGCTAGAGGGTAAGAAAAGGGACCAAAAGCTATAGTTTCAGAGTGTTCTGTGGGAATTTGATCCATTTATCATGGGTTACCATTTAAAAAGGACACATAAAGGTTATTATTTTAGCATTTCCATTGCTGTTAGCTTTCAGTGTGGGTTTCTTGAAGCTTTTAGGACTCTTGACCTCCCAAAATTGTTTAGCTCAAAGTTAAGTTCTTTTCTCAGCTTGTGTAGACACAGAACAATCTGGAAAGGAACCTGCTTGCCGAATACTGTTTAGTTTAGACATATTGGGAAGAATTTTCCATTCATCTCTTCCTATGAAGTCCACAGTTTATCATGGGTAAGGAATGACAGACTCAGTCATACCTTCCTACTTTGGGCTTTTGCTAGAATGGCCTTTTTCAAAAGAAAAAAAAAATGAAACTTTTCTTTCTAATGACAAAGTCTTTTGTTTCATTTTTATGATGATCGAACATTGCTTTGTTCAGGATTTGTGTCATCTGCATTCAAAATGTCTCCTTTGTACATCAGTTTTCTTCCTACTGAATCACGCTCCACCTTCAACTCACTAAATGAGTCATCCTCAATACTATTTGCAGCACTTAACACTTTTGGCAGTGAGGCCTGACTTCTAGGGTTATTTATGGCAATAAAAGTCTGGGGAGTGGATAACTCGGGAAACTTGTAACAGGATAATGATTATTTCAACCATAGCTCCTTGGTTTGGGTTTAACCCTGCTAAAACTGCTTATCATACAGAAAACTTTAGAATTCAGCCTCCTGGCTGATCAAATAATCACAGCATCTTTCCAGGAGTAAGTGCTACCCTCAGCAGCAGGCCTCCAGGATTGGGCTGTTCATCTGTATGCAGCAGAGGCCAGCAGTACCATGATTGCAAAGCTCTAATAAAACCATTCTTAAATCTCTTCAGCAGTAATAAAGTAACTTCCCTAAATACTTAGGGTCTCATTACCAAATCCTCAAATCTGCTGGGTGTACAGCAACGCTGCAAGATTTACACACACATTACTCATCAGAAAATGGGAATTCTCATTGCAGACAACACTCACTCATGAGTGAGCACTGAGGTAGTTAGAACATCATTATTCCTAGGCTTTCATTGGTATCAGAGTCCATCACCTCTATGTGTGAAAAAAAGCAGAAGGCAAGCAGCAAAGCGTCACCCCAACATCAAAATATACTCTGCTGAAAGCTTTTAATGTCTCTACAGAGAGATACCCTGGAAAAGACACTGAAGAAACCACCAGTTAGGCTGGAAAAAATTCAGTTTGGAAACAAGGAAGTCGGTGATTTTACAGTGAAGGACATGAAGACTTCTGCTGAAGAGAAGAAGCAGGTCATCTAATTCTGCTGTGTATTTTTCCCATGCTTGCTTTATCATCTAAACCCCTCTACTTTTTAGAAGTCAAGCTAATGCAGACAGTTTATGTACAACCTACTGCCAAAACCTGATTAATGGTAGTGAAGTGGGTCCTACATTCATCTCTCAGATGTTGGAAGTCCAGGTTTATTTTTCCTGAAAGCTTGGAAGATTATGTTAAAAATATTCATAGGAGGGGAAACTTCTGGAGCAGGTTGGGGGTTTTTTGGGTTTTGGATTGTTTGGTTTGTTGTTTTTTTTTTTTTTTCTTTTCCTGTAGTAAAAGATGCATCTTCCACAGACAACAGAGTAAGTTGAGTAAATTCAAGGCTAAATGGAGTTAATATTCTGATCACATTTGGGTAGAAAGGCAGGAAAAACTGTTGCATGTGTTTGGCACTTACCTACTTCCATCCCTCACTACAAAGCATTGCTGCTTTTGTAATTTTGTTCTAGGTTAGGGAAGAGGAACTGAACAAAATGGCACAACATGTCACATTTTTTCCAGCAACTGCCCATCAAACTACAGGTAAACAGACTGAAAAGAACCACCCGAGTTTTAAAATCAAGAAGGTACAGACACCTCTCAGCCCTCACCTTCAGACGGTGAGCCAGGGCTACTGCTGAAGGAAATAACTGCAGTCGAAGTCACAAACAAAATTACACAGAGGACTCTGTCACCAAGTCTGATAACTTAGAACTGCATCAATGAAACAATCTCAGCCTAAGCTGTCTTGTAAAAGTGAATAACTCCTCTGCTCCTTGTAGCTGTCTTTTTTTAGGGCGTAAGTAAATAACTTATCATGGCGCACAACTGAGTCTTGCTGCCACCTATCTCAGCCGGGAAAATGGTATCTAGTCTTAATTGTTACACACTGATTGGATGTAACAAAACAAATGAGAAGAGCCATGTAGAGGCAAATTAGTAACCAACTAGTCACTAAGTTTGAGCAGATACACATTATCATGATTCTATCAAATTTAATTATATTATTAAGTTTAGCTCACTTCTTGGATAGCTCCATGAAAAGATTCCCTTTCCCTAGAGGGCAGGGCCTGGAGGCTGGAAAGGCATTGTACGCATATGTGAAGGCAGAAAAGGAAGAGTGCACATGGAAAAAGCTGTGACCAGCAGAGATTTGGGGCAGCAAAACACAGTGCGATCCTAAGCGTAAGAAAAAAGACTTTTAACTTACTGTGCACAGCAACTGGCAAAGAGTTGAGAGCTTCAGACAATAAGGTGACAACAGTCCCCAAAAACATCTATTTGACAAGCACTAAGCATACAAGGGAAGGACAGAACAAGTACTGAAACAATAACAGAGAAAACAACTAATCGGCTGAGATATACAAAGCACTGGTGGATTGCCCACATGGAAGGACATGACTGTTTCTGTCAGAGTGGTGTGTTTGGTCAGTCTTTTGACTGTGGAATCCCCTATACCCTACCTCCAATGTGCACACCACATTTACTACAGTCAGCTCTTCCAAAAGCAGAAAGTAAAGCAATTGTGCCATGCGTGCTCACCCTGCTATCAGCCCTGCCACCCCACTCTGGTCTATCTCTCAACATGTCCATCCCCACTTCCATTTGGGCCACAGGCTCCACCCACCTCCCTCCCCCATCAGTCTCACACCACACTCACCTCTGCTCCTACCCTGGCTTTTTACTTTCTTACCTCCAGCTACAGATGACACATTCTTCCTTTCCACCTTCCAAATCAAAGAATTCAACTACAGTACAGGACCACTCTTCTCTTAAATCACACGCCAGACACTGCAGAACAGACAAAAAGACAGTCCCTATTTTTAAAGTCTCGTGGTAGTTCTCCCTATCACTCTCAGGAAAAGAATAGCTTTCCTGCTTCCTCTTCTCTTGCCAGACTTGCACTAAATCACTAGGGGGAGGAGCAAGAGCTCACCTCGTTTCCTGAGCAGCTGGGACCCCACCTGAGGAGCTGAGTAAGGCAGCCCATCAGAAAGAGCCTATTCTTTCAGCCCAGCTGAAAACTGGCAAATTGGCAGTTTTTGTGGGGGGGGAAAAAGAGAAAAAAGCAATAGAGAAGAAAACCTTAAAATCACTCTGTGTTGCCAGGAAAGAATAGTAGAAAAACGGGGAAAAGAGGAAAAAACTTAGGAAACAGAGAAACTTGGATCAGCTGGTTCAAAATTATCCAACACCCTGACAAATAGAAGTAAGAGATCTGAGGGTACATTCTCACCACACAGTTAATTCAGGCTGTTCACTGAATTTTCTCTCTTAGGTACTGCAAGCTAAGGCTACCTGGCCAGGCTTGGAATAAAACCTGGCATGTGTATGAGTATATAAATCCATACAGACTCTTCTACCAAGTTAGAATCTAATTTGCTTCCCCCTGCAGTGAAGTTACTTGAGTGCCACTAGTCTCCCAGTGCTTTCCCATAGTTTCTGAAGGACAAATGATTGTCTGTCCCCAGCCAATGCCACTTCTTCCACGATCTCCTGGGTAAGGATCTTAGCTCCCTGCAGCACAAAGTCCTTTAAGCCCTTGTGATACAGAGTGGGAAGCACAGCATCAGGAAAGGTGCCTTTTTGTAATAGGACCTCTCATGCACTCCTGCCTGGCTCATCTGTGTGTCAGGCATGATTGCTAGTTGCTCAAATCAACTATGCAGCAAAGTTACCCTGAAAAAAGCAACAAGAAACAAGAGGGCCTGTCCTGGTTTGAGACTTAAACCGTGACAGGGTCTTTGCAAGTGTCATTACTAATAGCAATCGATTTAGAAAAACCTCATAGAATCAAAGAATCAAGACAAAACTGTGGCACAGTGTAGTTCAACTGGTGGGCTGGTAAGTGATACCGTCTAGCTCGTTAGTTTTCCTTGGGAAGGGCACAGACCTGTTTCAGAAGTGAAACACTCCATTCTTCCTCCTGAGCACATCTGACAGCTTAAGCCCAGAGCAGGTAACTTTTTCCATGTCCACGTCACGAGCAGGGTGGGTGTGAAAGGTAGGTACCCTGGTATATGCTTTGTCAAGGGGTTGTTGTGTTGTCTGGCTGACCCCATTAGGCCAGGGGGAGTAACATTCCGAGTCTTTCTACAACACTTGTTGGAAGAGGCTGAACACTGTGTACGAGCAGTGGAAGGCAATCTCAGAAAAAATGCATGGATTTCTCCTTATACAACAACTTTAATTATTGCCTCTGTTGGGAGGATCTGCTGAAACGCACAATTTCACGCTTTTTGGCACAGTAAACTTCTGAGCATTTTCTTGCAATAGAAGATACAAACTCTCTGTTGGGCACACAGTTCAAATCTTTGCTGAACTTGGAAATAATTTAAAAATGAAAATGAAATCTCTCCATTGAGTAAACTACTGTTTGTATTGCTAATAAGAGAAGCAGTTAAAGGCTGCCTTACTGAATTGTGTACTTATCTGAACACTGATCTAACTCCCATTGAAAACCAGCTGTGTCTTTCCATTACCTTCAGTGAATGTTGTTGGACTTGTATTTTGATGCATAAGAGAATACCTAAGTGGGGAGAACAAAGCTACATTTCTGAGCAAAGGAACAGCCTGCTATTTCGACTGAGTTCAAGGGAAAAGGATGTTGTGAATATTCCTCTGTATAAAATTACACTGAGATATAGCTGACAACTGCAGGGCTCCTAGCCATGGCTAACTGCTTGCACAAAAAAAAAAAAGCAGGGCCACAAGTGCGTGCCAGGCGTCCGCTTTTAAAATGCCTTCAAGTATTTAATGTTCTCCTGTTTGACTGGTAGGTCTCTTACCAAAGACCTTGGCGCACAGTTCAACAATGCCCATGACCAAGCACAACTGACTTGTGTCACAGCCACATTTGCACTAATCCCCGTCTCTTGACAGATTTGGAAAAGGCAACAGGTAGGCAGTAGGAGCCTGTAGCACCATAGCAACGGTGCAAGAGAGCACCAGTCTCCCTGTCAGCACTTATCTATCTGCTAGCCATGAATGGAGGGAGAGACACACAAGCCTAAGCAAGGGTGACTTGAGCAAAGATGCCTTTTCTCCCATGCTGGGGCAGAGATAGGAGGGGAGGCAGAAGCATCTCTGTAGGCCAGACGAGCCAGGGCTTGCTCTCCTCAGACACAACCATCATGGACTTATTTCCATAGCAGCAGTTTGCCTGAATTTGCTCCCTTGAGCTTCGCCGGAGGGCAGCCACTTTCTGAAACTGAACTCGAACTGGCTGAGCAACTGGGTGAACAGAGACAGAGCTACGGATGTCTGACCATGACAAGCACCGGGATCACCAGTGCTTAGGTTAGGTGCAAGCTAAACAATTCCCACCCTTGGCATTGGGGGACTACTTCTCATCTGTGCTCTAGACCCCTCAGATGCCTTTGTGAGAGGCAGTGAGCACCTGTCTCAGGTAATGCGCAGCAGGGAGGCATTTTGGAGCCTCCTGCTCACATGATGAAGAAATGGTCAGGCTACAATTCTGCAACACCAAGTCAAACTCATCTGAGCGTAGGGCTTTGCGGAACATGCCTGCTGCTCCTGCCTCTCCCCGTCACAGGGATTTTTTGGGTGGGGGGACCTGGAGTTTCAGCATGAAATGCGCCCGGCCTGCATGCTGCCTGACGGAGGGAGCACAGGGGTAGCTCGCCGGTGGCTAGCCAATTCGTGCAGGCTGGTGGCCTCACCAGGGCCCTTGGTGTCTCGTCACCGCTCTGAGCGTAACCCATCGGGCTGTTTGATCCCCAGGCGGCCTCCCGCTCCTGCGGGACACCTCGTCTCTTGCCAGCCGGGTATAACTCACGGAGGACGGCCATCCCCGGCAGACACCACCACCACCCCCGGCTCCAGGCCCGGCCTGGCGCAGGAAGCGAGGGCAGAGCCCGGCGGCGCGGCGGGACAGCAGCGGCGAGCTCCGCGCTGGGCTCCCCTCACAGGGGAGACGGCCTCGGCCCTTCCCCGTCGGCCCCCAGCAGGTGTCACCCTGCCCCGCGAAACTCCCGCGGCGGGCGCCGCTCCCCTCCCGCGGCCTTCTCCTCCTCCTCCCCTCGGCCTTCGCCGCCTCTTCTGGGCGGCGGTTCTGCCGCAGCACAAAACTGAGGCAAGAGGCGCCTCGCCTCGGGGAACGGAGACCCAGAGGAGCCGGTGCCCAGCCTGGCCGGCCCGGCCGTAGTGGGGCGGGAGGGGGACAAGCGGCTCCCGGGGCCCGGCCGCAGGCTCCGGACCGTCGCCTCCGACGTGGCCGGTGGGACAGGTTAGATGTTTATTTCTGTCCCGTTGTTTTTTTCCCCAGGAGTTTTTGAACAGGAAGAGAGAATATATCGCACGCAAGATTTATTCTACCGTGCCTTTCAAGTCCCAGTTTCCTAAGATACTTCGCTGAAAGGAAGATGTGAATAGCTATTTGTTCGCGCTGTCGCTAGGAAGAAGAACAAGGGGGAAAAAATAGACTTCCAAGAATACAGAAAGACAAGTTAAAGGGAAGTAAAATTATGCGCATACTATCAGTTTGCTTTTTCCCTTACTACAAAGCCGGCTCCACCACGCGCTGCAGCAACGGCCCTCTCCCTACTCTCTTTTTCCTGTGCGAAACGCCTCTGTTAAAGGACAACGCTCCGCGTGACGGTGAGATGAAGGGCTCAAAGGAAGGGAAAGAAATACCCAAAGTAGTCAGTGGATCAGCGCCAGGTTTTGCTCTGATGGGTGTTTGCCTCTGTCGGAAGGAGGAGGAGCGGCAGCAGCGTGGTTCTTGCGCTGGTGCGAGCGCGCGGGGTCAGGTCCCTTTGCGTGAGGCTGACACCTGCGTTTGTCCGCCGAGCTTGTAAGAGTGCTGCTGGAGCTCGTGGTCAGGGTTGCTCCCTTCATGGGTCTGCGTTTCTTCTCCCCTCACATCTGATTTTGCACCTTTTTCTTGCCTTCCTCGTTTTGTTCATCTGTTCCTCTGACGTTGTTCGTTCTGACCCACTTCGCCTTCTCTCCAGCATGCAGGGGAGTCACTAGTCTTTATTCTGTCCTTGCTGCACTGCAGTTCTCTGTACGCTGAAGAAGAATGTTCCATTTAAAATAGTGGTCCTTGCTGCTGGACCAGCAAAATTCTCCCGTTTCAAGGCGGCATGTGAACATCTGGGACAAACAGCTTTCTCACAAAAAGCAAGACACAGCTGACCACTATGCCCTACATTTCCAGGGAGAAGCGAAATACAAGCCTAGACCAAGAGGAGCACTCTCAAACAAGCCCCTCATTTTCAATAGACAGGAATAGCTGACAGGAACTTCGGTCTCTCTGATTTTGAGGTGTTTGAAGTTGACATCCAAACGGTTATAGCTTGCATCAAGTCTCTGTTTTATAAACAGCCTGTAGTGCTGAGCCAGCGTGCTGCAGCAGCTCTTGGGAGCTCTCTCTTGTGAAGCTGCATGGTGTTCCGAACTTGCTTTGTGCACACCTTTAATATTATCTGGAACGATGAAGCTAAATGCAGTCCTCAGAGCTTTATTTAAGCTTTGCTTTAGCTGCCTGCCTCTGTCAATGTACCTCAGACCAAGCCAAATTACTAAATGGTAGGGGTGCAATTGTGCCACACAATCTGATGCTTTGGCATGAATTCAGGAAGCTTAATGCAAGGAAGGGCCATTAAATAATGTCATCTGACCTCCTATATATACAGAACATTACATTTAATGTAGTACTAAGGGTACAGAGGGATCTTAAAGAAACTGAATCAGGGGCCTTCAACATCCCTTTGTTTTTCTACATTAATTTTACATTTCAAAACAACTTGGCTGCTTTCCAAGTGCTGTCAGAAGTGCTGGTTTCCTTTGAGGATCCCATAAGTTCTTATTTCAGGCAGCACATCAAGAGAAACCATCATTTCTCTTGCCAGCACAGGATCAGCAAGTACTGAAAAGAGACCTTAGTGATTGTATAAGCAACTACTGAAGAAATCCCAATTGGCAGAAGACTCCTGGGCTTCAACGAGCAAGGGAAAGTTTGGGAGCAGAGGGCATAGGGGAGGGCAGGATTAATGAGGAGGGAGGATACCAGGATGGTTTAGGATAGAAAAGTCTCAGCTGTGCAACTCCTCCCAGAATGGGAATAACAAAAATATTTCCCTCCTCCTTTTGGAAAAAAAACCAAAAAAACAACAAAGCCACAAAGCATTTGATAAAACAAAGAGGCAACGTTTACAAAGTAAAATCGGTACCAATCACACACAGCAGGGGCTCAGTTTAGCACAGTGAATTCCCTCTCTTTTCCTGTTGTCTTGCAGATTAGGAAGGCATGGGATAAAGAGATCTTGTTGGGGATATTAACAGAGCTCTCCTGCCAAGATAGCAAGATATCATACATAACCTCTGGTCACAGCCTCTCCTTACCATGAAGCAGCCAGCTCTGGAGATGTGTTTCCAGCTGATAGATGCTATCTTGGGGAGGGTGAGGACAGAGCAGAGTCAGAATGTCCTATCCAAGTGTGTGACCCCTGTGTGCCCTCGCTCACAGCTACCCCATTAACCCTTCTGCCTAGAATTTTCTTCTGTGGAGTGATTTGTTCTGAAATAAAGACCTGACTGATATATAAACAGCAGAATAGACTTGACCACTACCAGCACTTTCCCACTCCACCAATATTCTGTTTTCTCTTGTTCCTTCTGTGTTTTGTGTTTAACAGGCCATCTCTTATTTTTAATACTTGAACATCTCTGGCAGATGCTAGATCCATTGTTCCTCTCTGGCAGTTTTATCATAAGAAGTGTTTTGTTTTGGAGGAAAGGAAAACGGGAGAAAGAAATTGAGTAAGGTAAACATAAACAAATACAGAAAAAGATTTACAAAGACAGCATAGGGAAAATTTTCTCTCCTCCACATGAGAGTATTTAGTGTGCCGTGGCAATACGTGGTGCCTGGCTACTAGAGTATGCTGATATGACTGCTTCCATTATTTTCAGGCTATTTATATTCTGGAAGATCCTAAAGCCAGCTAGTGATATGGAAGTTGATTATTATTGGCAATGGCATTTCTGAGAGCTGCTTGGACTAGAGTCATACTTAAAAATCAAATGAGTAAGATCCACCTGCAGAATTGCAAACTGTAGAAAATTCTGCTAGAAAATAAAAACTTCCTTCTGAAGCTGTGCTCTCACCCAGCTGTGAGAGCCGTTACCTTTCCTGTTACACTCCCTGGATGCCTAGAGCTAGAAATATGAGCTATTACAGTTGGAGTTAAAGAGCCAAAGTGCTCAGGCTAGGACTACAAGGGATCAAAATTCGCAGTAACACACTGCGTTACACTGTGACTTCCTCTACACTGGGAAATTAAACATGCCTGGGGTCAAGTGGTATGGAACGCCAACACCCATCCTATTAAACGCTCCTTGATCCAGAGTATCTTCTGAATTGTGCCTGGGAACTGCCTGGGAAAGTGTGAGCTGGCCAATGTAACAATTGCCAGAGACTGTTCTGATATTGAACTTACGACAATTTTATTTATATTCAGAAACCTTCCTTGACGCTGTTTAAATTACTAGAGTGGACCCAGGCTGTCTGAAGCGATGTTTTTCTCACTTTTCTGACCAGTGTAATATTCCATCTTCTATCCTCTGTATTATGTGCCTTTGAGTACTCTGCCAAAATACTTAATTATCCTGTGATTTGATACTTACCTGGTAGAAATGAGCTATTTTAGTTAATAAACAGTCATATTAAATACAAAATTCATTAAACTGGACTCAGTCTGCTTGACATAAATACTATGTTTTTATCACAATAGCTCTAGCGATCAATAAGTCTCATGCTTTACGTATTCCTTTTCCTGTAATAGTTCCTGGAAGATCACCCCTTGGCAAAGGCAGTTCAGCCATTCTGTGGGAGCACTTGTTCACTACAGCAGGCTGACAGGCAAAAAAAGGCGAGGACAGTAAAAGAGAAAAATTTCTAATGGATAGCCCTCGTGAGCTAGAAAGTCAGAGGACTGCAAGTGCTTTACAGCAATTAGGCTGCTCGTTGGCATATCCATGCCTCTCCTAGGATAGCAGCATTCAGAAGAAAAAGATACTTCCTATAGGATACTGAACACAAGCACTAGATGGAGCAGCGAACAAACTTCTGGACTCTTTCAGTGCTTGTATTCAACCCGTGAAGTTACCAGATCGCCCACTTGGAATCTGAGCTGTCAAGCTGAACTCCAGGTCAGTGCTTTGTAAAGACGCAGGCGTGCCTTGTCTAGGACTGAAACATGAGGCTGTATTACACGACATTTTGAATTCAGTACAATTGATACTGGTGTGTAACTGGTGGCCACATTCTTAAGACATACTCTTAAATGTTTGTACATCTTCTTTGTCTAAGAGTTTTAACCAATATATACTCTTTTTGAAGATTTTCATTAAGGATCTATAATTCCACAGTATCCCAGTAGTCATTAGACTGGTGAGTGCTTCAGTCGACATAAAACTAAAGACCTTTCTGTTTAACTGTGGATGGTGCATTGCACCTTGTCTGCCTTCCAGAAATACCGCAGCATTGTCATAGCTGGCAGACCAGCCCAGACCACTCTGGGCTTCCTTGGCGTTTGAAGATTTCCAATGTAAAGTGTCCCTGACTTTAGAAAACTCAAAACATGTACAGAGGGGGAGAAGTTTTCATAAGGCATCTGTTCTGGGTTCCAGGCATTTCTCCAGTTGGAGGGAAAGTTAGGTTGTTGGAGGGGGAAAAGCATATTGTTGGAAAACAGCCTTATGATTTTTAAATAACTTGGAGGGAGAGGGGGTCGCTGACATATAGCTTTTAAGCATTTGGGAATGCCATTGTGAACTTCAGCTTTCTTTAAAGAACAAAAAATAGAAAAGGAGAGAGGATATTTCCACCTCTTCCCTCGATGAAAACAATCTTTGTAATGTCAACCAACAGCTAGTGCTGAGCTTATCACTCCCTCCACTCTGCCCTGCTCTTCCACCACAGTTCCCTGTTCTGGCTTCTGAAACTCACACCCTTTGGAGCTGATTGAATAATGGACTTTTCACTTTAGTCTCTGCATCAAATAAATGGGGGGGAAAAATCCTGTGGGTTGGATATGGAGTTATTCAATCTAGCTTCAAGACCCTACATTTTAAACCTCATTGTAAAAGTGAAAGAGGGTAATTTTTTAAAAAAATTAGAAGTTAAACTGGGTTATTTCAAAAATTACACTTGTTCTAAGGCTTTACCCTTCCGTGTTTCTTCCCCACTGGACTACTTATAAAGATCTACCCTAGTTTGCCAGTTTCGTCGCAAATGGCTTGAGTTTTCCAGAAACTGCAGATGTCCCTCCCCAGATTACTAAGAAGACAACAGTAGAGTATATAACAATTACTTGAGAGCTATTTCAAGAATTATTCGTGTCAGCAGGTAGGCATAAACCTTTATACAAACATCTGTATCGTCAGAAAGCTGATGCCAACCCCAAATTCTTCTCTTAATTTGTTTCCCCCACTCTCCCCAGTGTGCTTCCTAAATTCGTCCAATTATTTGCCCAGAATTCATCAGTCTGACTTTATGCCTAGCGCATGCTCCAAAGAGGCAGGAACAGCTTACAGCCTGGTTAAAAGGACTGAAAAAGAATTTCATTTACCCACCTAAAACTGTTAGTTAGCTGAATTCAAGCATCAGCAGGCTAATGGCTGTTGTCTAGGTGCACAAACAATTTATTTTACGTTTTAAAACCCAATGTAGCATCATGCCACATCTTGTAACAGCCCCAGTAGCATCTCTCAAGAGATGCATCAGTGACTTTGGCTGCGAGGACGAACCATTCTGAGCCCTTGCAACAGTAATTATTGCTTCGTTCACCTTGTTCCCCTTCTTGCCCTGACGCCTTCAGTCACTGGTAACAAGAATTGATGCTCAGGCAGCATATAGTGGTCAAACAGCTCATTCTCACCTCCTCCAGCACAGGTACCATAGGCAGTCACTGAGGAGGACAGACTACTGGACACAGGAGATTGCCGCCTTTATCTGTGCCTGAAGCTGGCCCTGATTCAAGGTATGATGGTGGTACATGTTAGCATGACACAGCAGACATATTTTCAAAGTGTCAGCAAGATGTCTGCGTTAAAACCTGGGCCAGGGAAAGTTTGAAAATATGCAAAGGAACGCTAACATCACACCTTAAATCCTACTCCAGAAAAACGCACAGAGGCACTATTAACCTGAGCCAAAAGCACTTGGTGTTGGAAGGAAAACCCATGCAAGAGTGGCTAAATTCACAGAAAAAGACCTCAAGTTATGCAAATCTAAATGACAGTGTTGCTCAAGAATGAGAACATCACGGTCACATAATGGTGAAAAGTAACGCAGATGGCAATATCCACTGGCAATACTGTTGAAAACAATTACTCTGAGGTTCAGTTTAGTAACGATTATGACCAAGACCATTCTAAAGAAGAGAGGAATATAGGATGTTAGCAGAGAAAAGTTTTATGTTTGTTACTTTATTAATAATGATTTGTATAATATCTTATTAATAATCATTTGCACTTGTGTAGATGCTTTCATTAAAGCTACACTAATTTTGAGGACATGAACAATAAATATTACAGCACTTTCACATGCTTTTCCATCGGATATGCAGGAGACAAATTCTATTTCTGTGATACACCATCTCTGCAAAATTGCAGACCCTGATGTAAACAGGACTATGCTAACACAGTGACTACACACACCATACTCTGCATTTGCTTAACACACATGTATTACTGTAATGTGCTCGCATTTCAAATGACAATTGCTCTGGATTATGATAAGGTACTTTAACTAAAGATTTTATATATGGACAGCAAGGTTAATATTTCTTGAACTTGAAAGCCATGCACTTATTTAGCAGTGCATTATTTCACTTAATGGAATAGTAGAACAAGAATGGAAGAGTAGAAAAAAAACCAGACTACCTGCACTTTTGGGCATCCTATGTAGCGTTGTCATCAAAGTGATGCTGTGGCAAGGAGAACAGCTCAAGCGCATCACTGAGGTCAGAAACAAGATATGCCATTACGTGAAAAGTTCCCATGAAGCCCCAGTGACTGTTAAATTATTGAATGTGAATTGCCTGAAAATGCAGTATTTCTAATAATGCCTTTGCAAAAGACTGAAATTTTGTTCACTACTAGATGTCTCAAGCAGTAATAAAACTGAAGCACAAAGTCCCTGTGCAATGGCAGATTAAAGAGAACCATGATAGTGTAAAGTACTACAGAAAAATAAAATTAAGGATAATCTTGTATTAAAAGTTTTGATTCAGTGCATCCAGAAAGAAGAAGAAAATCCTAAAATAAGAACGTATGGATTCATCTTCTAGTAGCATGAAATGTAACTCATTGTTTTCACTATGACCATCTACTCAGTGGAGTCAAAATGATTTGGCTCACTGCTGCAGGCTCTGTTCTGTTATTGTCAGCAGACAACACTCCTCTTCTGCCAGAGGGCTCGGATGGGTGCAAAGCAGAAGGATTCAAGCTTTGCCCCTTCCTCTTCCCCTCCCCTTCCCCTCTCCTTCCCTTCTTTCTTATTCTCTCTCCTTTTATTAACTGTGCTTTGCTTTGGGACAGCAAAACAGCTGTCTTATTACTGCGATCCTGCCAGAAGGCTGTGACGCTGGAGAACTCAGACTGAAGGTCTGTCAATTTATACTTGGCAATCTGCGTTTTGTATTAGCCAGTTTAATATGATTATGGGACTTCTTTCCTTTCTTGCTGGTAGAGTATGTCTTTTATTTAAGGAGCATAGGTATTGCTGTTCTGCCTAGATGCCTCTTGGGAACTTTCTTTAACATCTAAAGCCTTTTTCTGGCAATCAGTTTGTTCTCTAACAACAACAGGCTGGGAGTTGTGATAGATCCCATTTAGTCTTTTGAGAAACAACTAAATTCTGTGAGTTAACTTGTCTTCTTTTACCATCTAAGGAATATTGGCAGGCTGCAACCATTTTCCTCTGTTAGCCCTTGAAATGATCCTTCATGCTTTTGTCACATAATTAAAATTAGATTATTGCAACTCCCTGCTGGCTGGCCTTAGAGCTTTGTAAACACTCCAGCTGGCCCATAGGTTCACAGTGAAAGGGATGCTCTAAGCATATTCTTTCTTTGTCCTCTCTTCCCTCATCTGTGTTGAAATCACTGCGCTTGCTAACTGCCAGCAGAATGTATTTGGCTATTGCTTTCTCAGTACTGCAAGGGCAGTGAACATAATGTTAGAGACATTATGTGCCAAAGTCTCTCTCAAGCTTTGCTTGAAAGAGTCTGGATGCAAGAGCCTTCAATCTATTGTCTCTTTGTTGGTGAGGTCTCTTTTTACTGAAAAGGAGAAGGGAAAGAAGGGGGAGGGAACCGAGGAGTACAGGCTCTCGTAATACAGCATTCAAATGGAAAATGCATACAGCTACATGATTCCAAAACCAGGGAGTGACTTTCATTGACCAGTATGTAAATGCCATGGGTGTTATGCAGTTGCTTCTTCTCCTATGACAAAATGACTCCATTCCACCCCAAAAGATGAATGCTGTTTTGAAATAACAGCATCTCCCACCACAGCTAGGCTTTCTGAGTTCAGTAGGCTGCTTTCCTGGCTGACTCCTTTTTATGTCACATTTGCTTATGGACCATTACTCCCACATCCACATCCAGCCAGTTCCGTCTTATAAATCTTATATGCAACATTGCGACTGTGTGACATTTGCTTGATGAGCTTGTAGGGATTATTGTATTAAAGTTCTCGAGGGCCTGAATGACTAACTGTTAATGAGAGAGAACAATGCAGGGATAATGGTGCTTTAAAAGTAAGTAATACTAATGGCATAGTTTGTGTTTGGATGTGATTGCTCATCTTACTATCACATGTACAGATCATCCCTTAGTGTCCTCTGGTTTTATGGGCCCATAACCTCTCAGCTAATCAGTAAGCACTTATTTTGCTGCAGGAGAATTATAATGGTGAAGAAGCACAAACAGGCAGTAAAGCTGGATGCATTGAATCCTCCGTAACTATCAGAGCCTCATCATCTTCGCTGAGCCAAGAGTACATTTGTTAGGGTCGAGTTTTTATGTAGTCTTGGCCAGACAGTGTTATAAAACGGTGACTATGGATGCAGAACCACAGTAGTAATACTGTAAAATAGGAATGTTCCCTTATTTGTGCTTCACCTTATCACTTACATTAATGATTTATGTTCCAGCATAGTCACCTCTCTGCCCAGCCACTTCTTCTGTGCTTTTTGCTATCTAGTCCTTTGGGCACCAATATTTAGTCACATAGTACTCTTACTAGCCAGGGCCTTGATTTTAAATCCTTTGGGCAGATTTCCAGAATGGCTACTCCCCTACCCGGCTGAAAGTAGGAGCACTGCAGGTCTTTGGCACCTCTGCACATCAAGACAGCAGCTCTCCTAGAAGTCGTCTGAAAACACAGTTGATTCTTACACTCAGCTTCCTGCCACAGTGCAGTTTGTGACTGCTGGCAGCCACAACACAACACAAGCTCAATTTCTTTTTCTCCCTGTCCCATTGGGGCTTTCGCTAACATAAATACGTTATCATGTATGAGCAAGTGCACAACGCCATGGCTAATGCAGAGAACATCATCTCCTATGGCAGAGATGGCATTTGCCATGCTCTGCTGCCTTCCCAGCGCAAACATCTCTGCTGGGGACATCACCACTGCGGTGCTGGCATGCCACCACCTTTGAACAGGGATGGTGCCAGGCTCCCAGACAGCCTTAAGCATGCAAAGCCAACACACCGTGTATCAGGGCCTATGCATGTGTCAAGGACAGGTTTCGCAGCCTGAAATGTCAAAGCAACTGTTTTTCTGTCAGGAGGTGCATTTGTGTCTATGGTGAAGAAAATGTATTATCACAGGTGTTGCCTTTATGCTCAGAGCTGGATAAAGACCAAACAGACACTGAATCCAGCAAATTTCAGCATCCTCCTCTTCAGAAACATTCACATCTTCTGACAAATTTTTTCTTCCAAGAACCAGTCTGCTTCCAAAAGGAGTGAGCTGAATACTGACCAACACAGTCCTTGCTTCCAGACTTGACATAACAGCTGCTTGGAAAGCAAGATTTACAGTTTGTCCTACTGAGGACTACTCTCAAATGTGGTGCCCTTGTTAGCCATCTTCAAATATTTTCTGGTTATGACCCATTGCAAATTGGGAGTCTACTTCTGGTCAGCCCTTGACCCCAAATACTGGCACAGATAAATGGCCTCTAACGGGCTTTCTACTTTGCTCCTAACGTTACGGACCCCACACAGAGACACAACCCCTAGTTTCAGACCTACGGATGTAGAGCACTTCAGCTTGCTTCAGCCAGCTGCTGGGGGCTTGCAGAGGGCTGTGCAGTGCTGCTGCTGCTGCTGCTGCCGACTCCCAAAGGCATGAAGGGGGCCAACTGATTTCAGCATGCCGGCAAGCCAGCTAGGAACCCTGCTCCTGACCACACACCAGCTTTGTTCTGGGTCTCAGCTGTTGACTCTGATAGAGTTAGTTCGCTGCTGTGAGCCAAAGGAGCCGGGACCCGCATGATATTTAACACTTAAAACATCTTGCGATGCCGCAGAAATGCAGGCTTGTGGAATAAGAACAGACGGTTAAGCAGAAGGAGGTGGATACTTTATCACTTGACTAAAATGGGCAAGAGAAAGATCTCCAGTTGTCTTTCACAAGTAATTTCATGTTCTCTTGTGTTGCTGTGATCATATTTTTCTCTTTCAAAGTAAAAGGAGGGAGGGTGGTATGGTGGTTTTGTTTCTTTTTTTTTTAAATTACGACATCTGGGCAGTGACCCAACCAAAGCCTCATCTCCCTAATAGAAATCTCTCTGACCATAGCTTGCATATTCCAGTTTTCATTCACAGGCAGAGACTATCTATTGTCCAAGTATTTTCAGTCTGTCATAATCAAAATACAAATTCTAGCTTAACTTAAAATAGACACATCAGAAACACTTGACATGACCTGCATGCCTGTCAACAAGTGATAATCAAATTTCCTTGCCATACCAAAGTTGGGCAGGAGACATTTCTTTTTGGAAAAAAAAAAAAAAACAAACCACCTATCTGGTTTCCATATCATATTGAGTTTCTGAGACACAATGGGAGTTTTTCTTTTATGCAAAGGAGTTAACAAGGAGTACAAGCTGTTAAAGGGATGTCTGCCGAAGCTGGGTGGAGGGTAGCAGGCACACTTCTCTCTGAAACAGTCTACATGCAGTGTTACTGCAACTTAAAGAGCAGGGTGGGGGTGGGATGGGTGGGGGTGTTATTTCTCTGCTTTTTTGTTTATTTATTATGTAAATGCTGTTTCCCTTGTATAAATATTAGGCTTCTCCTTTTCTTTCTGAAAATCAGACAGCAGCAGGCGTAGAAAAGCAGGGAATGCAATTGTAAAATTGGCATTACAGTGGATTTGTGCAAGTTTTGAGAGCAGAAACAAATTGTAGTTCATCTGTTATGAAGGTACGACCCAAACTGACACACAAAATTACTGGAAAAGAAATAACACAGACCCAAAAGGAAACTTCAGACAGAAGTTTCTTTTAAAAGAATACAGATAACATAGCAATGTTCTGCAGAAGAAGGAGAGAAGATAAAGGTGTAAGGAAAGAAAAGGTATTCCAGCAGCTTTCTGCATAGGCTTCCTCTGGAAGCGTTTGCCAGAGACAAAGAGTGTGTCCCAGCAATATAAACAAATAGGGCTGTGCAGTACATGGTTAAAATTATCAATGCCTCACTAACTTGTGATCCAGGCTAAGCAGGGCATTAAAAAATCCAAAAGAGCACAGCATCTTCTATTCCTGAAGAGACCGAAAGGGTACACTGACATAACAGTTTCCAACAGCTGTCATAACAGCCTGCACAGGGGCATGCTGGAGCTGATGGACAACAGCCTCTTGCACATAGAGCGCTGGAGCCATGCTTCGTGGGGCTGCGTGTTGCCAGGTTCAGCTCTGGTTACCGTGTACAGTATATCACAGCTTAATCCTTCTGGGATTGTCTGGGTCCTCCTCTGAGGGGTTCTCCAGCACCTCCTTTTCTGGTTTTTGCCAAGGCAGAGGAATGCCTGTCCCTGCCTCATTCATTTGATTTTGGTTGTTTCAGTTTCTGACACAAAATGGCCCTTCTCACCCAGAGGTGTGATGAGATGCGTAGAAGGGGACTTTTCCTTTGCATGCTAATTGCATTGTTTTGGAGTGTAAAAGTTCCAAATCTCTCATAAATACAGCACTGAGAACAAAAGCATCTGGTTGTCGTGACATCGCTGCTCTAAGACATGAACTTACTGGGTTAAAACCTGAGACATTTCTTATTTATTTGAACAATCTCCCACTAAGTTGATGCAACTGTACTGAGAGGAAACTACAGTGAGGACTGCAGAACAGAAAAGCTAAGAATTATAAAATAATTATCCCAGAAAGCCTCCTCCTGAAGGAGAGACTGTTGCCCCTGTTCCCATGAGACAGGGGAAGGACCAGGACACACACCACTTTGGCACCCTCCTTGCCTAGCCTTGGACTGCTGTTCCTCTCTGAAAAGTCCCTCCGTGGAAGAGGACCATTGCAACTCACCCCAGAATTCTTCCGCAGGGTAAAACAGAGGGCAAGCTGCCACAAACATGTGTGGTAAAGTAAGGAAAGTAGATACCACGCCTCCAGAGCTAATGGATGTTCCAAAATAAATGCTACAGGAAGAGACCTTGCACCTGTCCAGGAGCAGAGCTTCAGGAGGGACATTGTGCACCACAAACTTCCCTGACCAGGTGTTGCCTTGGTGAAAAGAAATAAGGGGCCCATGGCACAGATTTTGCCATGGGACATTTGCAGATACAATCTTAGGATCTCTTGACTATTTCCTGTGGATTCACAGTGCAGGTGAAAGAGTGAATTCTGAAGTTCAGTTCACTCATCCGCTCTCATTGTATGCAGTCTGAGGGACCCGGAGTCTGGGTCTTCGTAAGCCTAAGAAAATGGCAAAGACCATGTAATTTCTGGGTGGTGAAAGTGAGACTGGCACCTCAGGGAAGCTGAGGAGCATTAAAAAACCCCAGCTTTTTTTGTAGAGATGCCACCCGGATTCTGACTCTTAGACAAAAACAGTTTTGCAATGCAAAAGCCAGATTTTAGAAAAGGCTGAGTGCAGAAGGCTAAGAAAGGTGTCAAATGTCTGGTGCAAACTATGGCCTTAAAATATGTGAAAGGAGTATGGATAAAGATGATGCTAGAGATTTTCTGATTATTTGTCTTTGCAGATGACAATCTGTGTCATTGTAATCTTCAACTTGCTTCTGGACTTTTCCCTTTCTGTTCCACCAGTTTCAGCTGTTCCTTGCTATCCTGATGCTGGATAACAAGCTAATGGCCCCTGATGTGCCAAATGTGGAGAGAACCAGGCACACATGCCATGATTTACTGGAGGGGATAAAACCTCAGAAATACAGCAGGAATAGTAAATCTTTTAACCCTTTTCTCTTGCCTCTTTCCCAAACTGACTGGGTGATTGCATTTACAAGGCAGAATTAACACCTGGGACAACACGGGGTCAATGGATGCCCAACTCACATTCTAAGCAAATGATGCAGAGTAGCTGCAAGACTTCTGGCACCTGCGTATGGTGAAGCTTTCAAGAGAATTTCCTACTGAAGGGACCTGAACTACTGGAGATTACACATATTGCACGCTCAATTTGCACACTTGCAGAAAATTTCCCTTTTAGGCAATTGTAAAATGCACGTGTTCCCACCATTTCCCAAGAGCTAGTATAAACAAAAATGAGGAGAAAGGAGCTGTAGAGAACAACTCACAGAGGCTGGGGATTAGTGAAAAGAACATGAAACCATGAAAGGTGCATATGCCCATATTTTCTATAATGCTCACAGCAACTGCCGAGCAAGCAACTGGCCATTCCTAGTATGACTAATGGTGTAACTACTTAAGGACTTATTTCCACTGGAGTTTATGAAAGTTAGATCAAAACAAATCACACAGTTTAAAATAGAAATGCTCACTATCTGCTGTCAACTGCAGCAGAGTGTTTCAGCACATGTGAGTTTAAGAACACACACAATTCTGTTGACCGAGATGTAACGCTTAAAACTTTGTGCTCATATTAACTGCTTTGCTGAAGTGGGGTCTCCATCTGTCTGTACAGACCTGCACATCCACAGTCTTTGCAACTTTACTTTGCAGCCATTAGTTTTGGCCCCACGGGAAGCTATTTATATATATCTGAATTAATTAAACCAGACCTGTACAGCAGAAAAAGGAACGAACTAAATATGGTCACTATGGCAACAAATATTTCCTGGATGTAGTTTTGCTTCTAATCAGCAATGGCCTCCCCATGTTCCTAACAATGGCAAAAGTTGTCTGGCTTTTCTTCTTTGTTTGTTTGTATTGAACGTGTTCCTACGGAGTAAGATGATAAATGTAACATCCAAGTATTTTAGACAAAGGTCCTTTTTCAGTAGTGTTACACTAGTTTAAAAATCATTAAGAACTTGAAACGGGGGTCCATTGTTTTCCCTTCTTCTTCCTGCCCTCCTGCCTCCCTGGTACAGCGAGAGCCTCTGCTACACTGAGAAATTCCACAGGCTCCGACTCTGAATTCAGTTATTAAAGTGACCCCTTCCCCACTTAACATCAGCTGAAAGCAAGGCTAGAAAAATGACGGCGCAAAACAACCTGTTGCTTTCGACAGTCTTGGCTGACCCGTGTGTCCACACTAAGCAAATATAGAAAATAAAAGGTGCTGACACTTTGCCAGACCCCATCTGCAAAATACACTCCTGGCCATGTCAATCACAAAAACGAGGCTCTACGTGCAGTGCATGGTGGAAATGTCCAAGCCATGTCCGTGCGTAGTCTCTGAATACACTGAACGTGGTCACAGCCTCCTTGGAGTTTTGCAAATGCCGTGCTTTGTGGATTGAGTCTTTGGTGGGTTGTAGATACCTCAGAGGGTTTCGTGAGCTTGTCTGCACTTTGGTGGAGCTCAAAGATACCAAGGGGTTGTCTGAGCTTTCTTTCTTTTTTTATTTTTTTTTTCTTGAGTAGGTAAACCAACGTTTAAAAAATTGTTTTAAACACCAATTTTGCCCATTGCCAATGAAAGGGCATTTCCAGGACAGGTCTATGTTTCCCCTCTGTTTTTACTTCTCTGTTTTTTTTAAACAGTGGCCTCAAAGGTATGTGGTCACAGAGTCTGTCTGTCCAGGTATTTCTTTCCCATCCCTTAAGGACTAGCAAATCCATTGGCAGTGTCAACCAAATGCAGCAAAGGAGATCCGTTCTCAGAGATAGTTAAGTTTGTACAAGTTTCATGAAAACAGTTCTCTGGCAGAGAAAAGAGATCCTTTCCATGCCCAGACTGTTAGAAAAGTTAGTTCACTGTCTTGTTAGCTGTGCAAGAATCCACATTAGTGCTGGGATGAGAGGCGAAACAGTACACACACTTACGATTGCCTCAGTCATGGGAGAAGCTTCAGTGGGATCTGACACCTTTTTTTAGACACTGATAGCAATCAGGGCTGTGTATGAAATCAGCCTTCTTAACTCCCAGTGTGCTTGACCTTGCCAGTCTTACATGAACAATTAAATAGTTAATAGTGATCTTTATGTGTCTCTAACAGTTACCTTTGTCTATTCAGATGTGTGGTTTTACACTGAGATCACACTCCGATGCAGATTTATTTATTTGTTATAATTATCATGTGATATTTTGGAGAATAGAAATCTGTTTATGCAAGGGAGGCATTAGGTTTGTGAAGCTCCAGCCACACCCTTCCCACAAGGAAAACTGCAGCGGAGCCATACAGAGATGCTGGAGCAAAGGAAATGCATGCTCAGCCTTCAATTTGCAAACTTTGGGGGATGGGGGTGGGGGTGGGCACTGCATCAATTCAAGAAATTAACGCTAGCAAAAGAGCTATAGTTGGAATAAGGTATTTAGAAAGGTATTTAGAAAATCAGTAACAAAATGCTGCAGCTGACATGACTACTCTCCCTCTAATCTTTAGCTTTCAAGTCCCTCCTGACACAAGTCACCTTCTGGGGACACCAGAAAGAGCAAAGGAAACACTCACCCACATGGGCACCCACAGCAGCAATGCCAGCACATTAGCCCAGGCTGCTCTGGGAGTTTACAGCTGGATTTTTGGCATTATCTTATGTATTAATCCATTTTTTAAAAAGGAAATATTGCTAGTAAAATTAAATGCTACCAGACTTCTATATCAAAGAATAATCTCACTTCCGCCCATGAGTAAGTAGTTCATAAAAATCTGAAGTCCTTTACGGTTGGATTGAGAGCGTACCTCCACCCTCAATGTGGCTGTTTGTTAACGGGGTGACAACGGTAATGTAGGGTTATCTGACATTTGTTTTCTAATGTACACGCTGTTTTAAAAAGAATAATGAAAATGTAAGGGAACGCAAAGGAATCCTGGAGATGGAAGACCTACGAATAAACCACTTAATGAAAAACACATATATTGCTCCATATTGTGTCACTGACCGTATATATATATGTTAATTCTCTAAGCCTCATTTGCCTAACAGCATGGAAACTGCCAGCACTTTAAGAACTGCTATCATATAACTTGAAATGACATTAGACAGACCATGCAAACAGCAAACAGTCTCTAGTGACTGCATTCTTGAATCTGATCCTATGAGGTGCAGCGTGGTTTTGCTACGCATAGACTTTAAGACGGATAGACATGACCTGAGTCGCTAAACTCAGGAGAAGTTACGCAGCACATTGCAAAGACAGAACTCTGAGAAATTTCACGTGATGAGGACTGATCTGTCATTTTAATTTATACCCTTGCCAGTACAGGGAGTTGTTTTTCCCTGCTTCTATCTTCTTGTACTTTGCTGTCAATTCTCAATCAGCCTGACGAGAAAACTGTTGCATAATACCTGGATTTCACTTTTAGGACTGTTTTCCTTACACTTTCAGGGTCACGGCAGTACAGAGAAACCCCAAGCCAGAACTCCCTGTGCTACACGCTAACGCAAAGCAGTCACAGAAAGACAGGCGGTATGGATCTGAAATCTCGAAAACACTTATGCATGCACTGAACTCATTAGAAAGGATTTCATTATTTTCAAGGGGCCTTCTCACACGTTTACGCAGATGTGTATTAGACAGGATGCCAGCACGGACAAAACCACTGAAACTGACACAGGATGCTTTTACAGAACAAGGACAAGAACAGAACAACACACCCCCCCCTCCCCAGAACAAACTCCGTACTTTCACCACACAACCAAGAAACCTTTTGCAAAGATTTCCTCCCCTTAAATAAGATCATGAAAGTATTTTCCCACCCCCCTGGATATAATATCAACTTTGAACAATTCCTCTTACTTGCTAGTATTTCACATGAACTTCTAATCTGGTTGCATTTAGCTTCTCTAGTTTTTTTAAAGTTAACTGTCCCCCTCCCCCATTTTAATAAAACCCAATTAACATGCTTGAGAGTCAAACATGAACAAAAAATCTCCCATTCCCTCTAAAGTATGGCATTCATGAAGATATCATGAATAAGTAAACATTCTCTAGTGTTCTGTTTCTTTTGTCTAGCTTATTGGTGTTGAGAAACCTTCTTCTTCATTTATTTATGTTGGTATTTTATTTCCTTATTGAGTTTCAAAGATGAACAGAGAAAAATAAATGCCAAGGAAATAGCTGATAGGCTGAAATTACCACTGTTTTTCCCAGGGAAGTTTAAAAAAAAATTATGCTTTTAATACAAAGGTTTTGTTGCCTCCTTATTTCATTTAATACACCTGTTTTCAATATGGAATGCATGACAGTCTGCATATGACAGTAGCTAGCAAGCCATTATAGCAAAATTCTGGTTATCAATGTATGTGTAGGAATCCAATTTCTTCTTGTAATTCTGATTTAATAATATTGCATTCTAGGCCCCTAAATTACTATTGTGCTTTGAAATGAGGCAGTCCTGCCTAGTCCAGGCTTATTCAAATGGCAGAATACGTACAGATCGGACAGCAAGTCAGTTTTGCACAGATCTCACCAAGGTCCCAGACACACTCCTGAAGCAGATCCAGTATTTCTTACCTTTTTCCAAATTCCCCAGGGAGACAGTGCACTGCGACATACTTGCAGTTCCCAGTGGGAAGTCAATGTGCAAGATCAGGGCAGCAAGTGGACTGATCCTTGCTTACCTGACCGTGCTAAACCCCTTAGCAGATCGTGGTAAAATGATCAAACATCAGAAAAATTATTGCTCAGACTCTGATTTTTAAAAGTAATTGGTAAACCTCAGTGAAAATTAACAGACCTTGACAAATGCTAATTGGGTAGGCAGGATGCTTGTCTTAGAACTGAAGAGACAGTCTACGTTTTGTGTCTTAGAAAATCCAAGCACTGTATCTGAGTCTTACACACAATACATACGAAATTTTGTTTCATGTAGACAGGGTCTGTTTTGCAAAGCCATGACAGTTCATTGGTTGAATTAAATCCGATTTCATCCTTGTGCATGGCTAATCAAAGGGCAATGTAATACCTTTCCTGCACCACTACCTGTTAACATACTCACAGCTGTAGTGTCTTAGCAAAGGTCCTTTCCAGAGGTGAAAATGGAGGCATTGTAGCATGACACATTTTCTATGTCCTGCTTCATAACCTCACACCTTAGATAAACTGTGAAACTTAAGACCAAGGGATAAACATCACAAACCAGCCAAACAGTACTATTTTTATTCTCATGACAAAGTCAGAAGGTTGGTTTACTTCTTTTTAAAGGCAAAAGTCACGTCTTTTCTGACCGAGCACAATAAAGGCTATAAGAATGCTTAAAAACCTCACATTACCTTACCGGGTTGCAGCAATGAGTGTGTAGATGCTACATTGACAAAACTCCCACTGCTCAAGTGGTAACACGCTCAAATTTCCACTTGCACTGGCAAACAAACAGAAAAACCCCCACAATCTGCTGCATTGTTTTGAAGCTGTAGCCCTCGGGGCTAGGATCTTACAGGTTAAACAGAACTTTTGACAGAATTTGACTTTTAAATTCATAGGACAAATATAGAAATCAATGGTAATTCAGTGCAGGCAGAGCTCCTCCCTTCTGAGTCACTTTGGTTTGGATATCGGAGGAAGAAGGGAGAAGTGCTGTATACTTGCAGATGTCACCTTACCGAGAGAACGTACTACGGAGATCCTGACCTTTTGGAGGGGGGCGAAGGAAGCCTCCATGATCTTTCTCAGCTGGAAGTTTGTTTCACTTTAGTGTTCAGGCCAAATTCTAACCTAGCTCATTCTACCTACCAAAAAAAGAAGACATTTCCAGACAGAAAAAAATGTCTCCGAACCAGAAAATATACTATGCTCTGACAGTCCTTGAAGAAGAGAAATGCTGTGTCACAGTGGAGGGCTAGCTGTACCACAGCAGCAGGTGGTGAGACTCAATGCAGGCTAGTAAATCTCTCCAAGATCCTTCTGGAATGAAGACACTGAACTACCATCACATGTTGCTACTTTTTTTAACAAATCGTGTCCAATCCAAAAAGTGGAACCACCTCAAAGCTATTGTTGTCTTGGAGCTATTTTTAATTGAAGAAAACAGGACTGCAAAGTAAACTGGATATTAAGAAGCTCAGACTAAAAATACTTGACAGCAACATATGATATCTTTGAATCAGAAAACATGGTTGAACTAGCAAACAAGCTACATACTCCTACAACACAACTCACCAGCACATGATGGGTGAGACTGGCAATATACTGTCTATCTTGAGAGAGGACAGAATGTGGATGGGATGACTTCTCGGTAAAGTCCTTCTTCCCTCCTAAATGCTCTCTTCCAGCACTTGCAAAGGAAGTCTCAAGCTCTAGTCTGAGTGTCCGAGTCACAACATGACGGACTCCTCCACAGCCCTAGCAAAAGATTTTGGGTGAAGAAGACAGAGCACAAATTTAATCCATCCTCTCTTTCTCCACGTGCCTTCGTGCCCCAGATACCTTCAAGAGAGAAGACAGTTCTGTGGAGCAGTTCGCCCTCTCTTTCTCTGCTCACACTGGGGTTAGCATACATGTCCCTGGGCAAGGACTGAGGAACAATGAAACATCCCTTTTCCTCTTCATGAAAAGTAGGCAAGGGAACATTTTGGACTCTGTTTTAATTGCCTCAGAGGTTAGATGAAAGCCAAGTTGCTTGGAAACTCAGTTTCCCCAGTACAAGCAATGCAAGAGAAACGAAGTCCTTTAAAAAAAAAAAGTATTGGGCTGAACTTGGCAAATGAGGATGTGGTATCTCCTGGCTATAAATTAGAGCCTTTCAGCTCTCTGACAGTAATGTGCAAGTCACTTCTCTGGAGGGCTGAGAGGGCACAAGGCCACAGAGAAGGCAATTCCTGAATCCAGAGCTGCAGTACTAGGATATTCATGTGACACGTAATTAGTTACTCACTAAGGACTTTACCCAGTAGCATTTCTCCAACATGACTTAAGAACTGGAGAGGTTGAAGTGTGTTTGAATGAGGAGTTCTCTGCATTTCTATCCACCTATCCACCTTTTTTTTTCTTTTCTACTAACCTACTTCTGCTAACAGATGTGCACTGTGCTACAAGGCTAATGTCTAGCATTACAGCTTGTCGACTGTCAGTTTAATCTCTTGCAATAATAACTGACTAGGGTTTAGTGGCTTCTGTCTTTCACTAGCATCCCTGTATTTCTGTTGCTTTTTTTCCTGCTTATCTTGACCGAAGGCCAGATACAACCTGATATAATTTGGTCTAGTTTCTTTGCCTTCACCAGAGCCTCGCCAATTTAGACTGGCTGAGAATTTTTTCTCAACAGTATTCTTTGTACCAGGACTTCTTGTTTTGCATACAAAATATAAGCAAGCAATGAGTTACGTGGTTGTAACAGTCCAGGCTATGTGTATATGGCTCAGCAGGCAGCTCTGAGCACTGTTTTTTCCATCAGGTACAAAGATGGGAGTGGGTGTACAACATTTTAAAGATGCACAGGAGTATGCTTAGCCTAGAGTCATCCAGCTATTACGCCACACAAATCAACATCAATAGGATTTTGCAGAGCTGTTAGATGTCTGTCTCTTAGTTGCCTGTGGCCAGCACAGATAAGTATGAGAGTCTGGTGTTTCAGACTCCAATTTCTAAGCTTTATCTAGTCTGTAAATCCATGTTTATTTCTTCCCCTGCACAACTGCCCTGCTTGTTGCCCACATTAAGAATTGTTGTTCTCCTGACTCTCAGCACGTCACGTGGCAGGTGTGGGAACTTTGCGATTTTGCAGGTTCAGCCTCTAGCGTCAGCTCTCCCTCTGTTACAGCATCATAGGACAACTACATTTCATGGCAGGCACTAGCATCATTCTACCTTCTGACCTGTTCTAGCACTGGGAAGCACTATTCAGTATACCACTCATGATCTGGTATTCATAAACGCTTTCCCTTTTTATTTTTTTTCCCTACCACTCCTTTCCATGTGTTCCCCTACCAACAGCATGTGCTCATCGTAACCTCCATGAATGCATGCAACCTTCTGGGTACTCTCATCATTCATCCCTGCTTCACCTGACATGCCTATTACTTTCCTATATATAGGCAATATGCCTTGCACCCACAGTTTCACAAGCTTTGAATTTTGTTTGCTGAATCACTGAAATTTTGTGTCACCTCCTCCACTGCCCTTTAAAGGGAAGAATATTCCTGTCAGATAGAAACTACTGTTGGTGGTCTACATATGGTGATTTAATTGGGCATAAGGAGGTTACAATAGACAACGATCACATGGATTAGTGTTCAGACACTACAGCAAAAGGGACTTTGGAAAGCAGTACGATTAATGTGTTTCTTGGGAAAAAAAACCCCTATGATTAAATCTGTTATAATGGGGACACACTATCAATCAGAAGAGACATGGTGGAAGCTTCCTCAGTTAGGAAATGTTTAGCAGAAACTGACAATTCAAGAACTAATCATAGATAAAGATTGTACACCAGCAATAAGACTGAGAAGAGGTTTCTCAGTTTCTCACACTGTAATCTGTTTAAGAACATGAGTGTACTACCTACTCTTGTACTTCATGCTTCCCCAGACAAAGTCAAAGTATTGTCCATGTAACCGAGTAGAGCAGAGGTTCGACATTCTGCTCCTCGCTGTAATGGGATGTGGTTGGTGGAAGTGCGCAGATTAGCAGACAAAGCCGTGCCTAATGTTATTAGCCGGATGCTTTCACAGAGTGATGGCATTATGGAACTTCAGCAGAAATTAAGTCTCACTGACCAAACTGATGGTCTTACTAGGTTAACAAAAAAATTACTTTTGTTTTCAGCCGAAAAACATGGCGTTTTAGGCCCTAGGAATTCTAATAATAGTGTCAGCAAATAAAATGTGTGTGTATGTACACGTACATGTACATGTACGTGTAAAAAATACAGAGAAATTCCAACTGCGTTCAATTGATGGTGTACTGAATGTTCTGAAGACCACTTTTATTTAGTGAAAGAAAGCACTAGCAAGAATGAATGCTGTGCAACATAATCAGGGGTCTTTGTTGTTTTCAGAAACCTAATGAATGAACACATGACATCCACTGGTTTCTGACATGACAGGCATATGGTGCTCATAAATAAATAAAAAGCATGATGATACAGTTACGCTGAAACCAGTGAGTGGTAACATTTGGTAAGCTGGCAAGTTGTCTACTCTATCTTACCTTGACAGCAAAACCGTAAAATCTCTAAGTAAAAACTATGAATTGTAACAGATAGCTTTTGGGGCTTCCTCCACTGAAGTCATGCTACTAGGTTGCAAAAGAAACATTAGACCAGTTTTTACTGTATAGCATCAGATACATATTTTTAAAACCATTAAAATTACATGGAAGGTAGTTGTCAGCTACAACAGCCTTCAGCGACAATATTGACATACCTGGGAGAGACTCAGAGCGATATAGAAGAGTGAAGCAGGACCTAGATGCCTACATTCTACTTTGATTCAAAACTGAGATCCTGAAAATGCCAAAATAGTCGCCTACAAGACCAATACTTTTCACAGGTTTTACAGTGGTCTACTGTTCGTGGTACTTACCATGGGTGACCCAGGTTCAATTTCCAAATCTCTTTATGGGTTCAGGAACCTCGGTTTCACATCTCTCCCAGGAATGCCCTACGTATACGTGCCTCTTTCCACATGTTCTCACTGCTTGCCTGGACTGTCATACTTTCAACAGTGGCATCATGGCTAATTCACCTGCAAAATTTGCAGGATATACAAATAGATTTATTTCTTCCATACTTGCATTCCAAAGCCACAAGCAGATCCCTAGCAGTACATCATCCCAGTGACCCATCTCAAAACACAAGATACATATTATCTCAAGCAACTGGGATGATGACATTGGTGAAGTTGCCCACTGACCTCCCTGCAGCACAACAGATGCTGTACAGTCCATGCCTTTAAATCTTCAAACCCGTAAGTCTGACTGCAAACTTAGTCAGACACCCAGCATAGCCAGGTAAACACCATCCAACCAATGGCTAACTCTAGACTCATCCTCGTCTCAAAATTCATCCAGCTTCATCAGTTTCCTGTGGTGCCTACAGGTTCCATAGATGAACCTTGCTCTTCAAGCTTCACTGTACTGGCCCCTATCCCCAGCACAAAGACACAAGCCCCAATCATATCCCAAATTGGTGTAGTCTGAAAAAACTACCCTTCTGGGGTGTTTGTGGTCACCTCCTTTGGGTTAAGAGGTCTAAAATTTGGGGTTAACATACATTTTAGGGGAGAATGATACAATATATTCCTGAAAACTAAAGTGTTCAAATGGTCTTTAATTCATTTCCAGATGATAAAGATCACCTTTTTTTTAGATAAACCTAGAGTTAAAGTGGTGATTAAGACTGAGAAACAGTTGGAAAATATTTTTATTTCTGAGGGCTGCTGAAGTAAGATATAGACTGGTGCTGGTAGCACCAAATCAGCCCCAATTCTGTCATAAGACAGTAAAGATCATCTATCCAAGAGTTGGAGGCCTGTGTTTGTTTTTCATAGGGTATGCCATGCAAAAATAAAGGTTTATGTTAACAATGGACTAAACGGACTAGAGTTAATTGCAGAACAGCAACGTATCACCGCTCTAGGATTGAGGTTAGGATTCCTGAGGAATCCTAAGGATAGAAAATCACACCCGAGATTCTGTCAGGACCACCAAAGTAGGAAGAGATCTGATGCTGGCAGGGACGAGAGGGTAAAACTGAGTTTTGAGGGATTAGCTCTCAATAGTAGGGGTTCTCGTGATAGTGTTAGCGTTGGCGATACGGTTGTTTAGAGGAAAGAATGGGCTGGAGAACTGTATTTATTCCTGATTTTTGTTGGGATTGCCATCTTAAATTGAGGATGCAAATACAGTAGAAGAATGGTTGTAACATAGCTTACAGGATATATTTTGATCTATTAACGGCCAGGGTCACTTTTCCTGATTTTAGAAACAAGGATGTGTTAGCCTGCCAGAGTAAGACGAAAACTGGGCTGTACATGCTTTGGATCATAGCAGGAACGGTTCTTGTGTTAAGGCTACAGTTAGCGTTTGATTTAGGGACAGAGTTAAGGTCTGACAGGGAACTGGTTCGAGAATTGTGTGACCATCTTAGTCCTCTAGGGAGTAACAAATGAGGAAGACAATACTAGTGAGATTGCACACGATACTCACAGGACAGCAGCATCACCTCTTTAAACTTTAAACTATGGTTAGGACAAAGACTGGGATTAGTGTGTGAGAGAAATGAGATTACAGAATTGTGGTTCCAGGACCACTGGGTTTTGCAATGGCTGTGGTACCAACAACAATTATGGTTCAGTTTAAGGTTAGAAAAACAAGGGCAAGGATTGCTGATATTACAGATGAATCCTGTAATTCTGAAAAACTGAAATAGGATGAGGTTCGGCACACAGGAAAATCTAGTGGGCAACAATTTGGGCTGAAGATACCTTTTCAGTTCTCGTAGGGTCTGTAGGCCTGTAGCATGAAGCAGCATGTTGCAGTGCAAGTTAGGTGTACTGCTGTGGGGGCTACCTTTCTTAGTTTAAGGCTACATTGGTTGGAATCGGGTTTGTGCTTTAGGAGAGAAGGGCCAGAAAAGGCTTGATCGTTACAGGAACCTGTAAAGTCTGCAAATAAGTAGATTAGGGACAGCTGAGGGAAATAAACTGTGGGGGATTTTATTAAGAAATGCATCCCGGACCTCAAGTTAATGATGGTATTGTGGTTGTGTTTGGATTAGTGACAGAATGACTCGGACTACAGCAAGGGCTGCCTGATGAACCCTATCAAGAAGTTTGCTTTCGTTGGGACAGAGATGCGGAAAGTTAGGGTTTGTTTCTGCATGCTGGAAGACCTGCCGTTGCTGTTACACCAAAAGGCTAGGGTTTGGGTTTGGGTCTGTCCAAGTCATCAATCTTCCACTTGGGCTGAAAGAGACGAACACCTAAACACACCTGCAGTTAGTTCTGGGATAGCCAAGTGTTGCTTTTCTGGCCTTAATACAGGAGTTTGTGTCATGACTGCAAAACTGGGCTAATTCACCGTTCCTGCAGATGCCACAAGAAACACAGGAGTGCTGGGCACAGCAAGGGAAAGGAAATGTGATGGGATGGGCTATGTTTGGGTTTAGGTACAGTTAATCTTTCGGGTCCACAGAGGGCTGAGAAGTTAAATGTACTCCTAAGCGATCTGTGTGCTGCAGCGCTCTACTGAGCGCTGACACCTTCAGTTGGGCTAGTATTTAAGTTCAGGTCCCTGGGCCAGAGTTTAAGGTTACGATTAGCCCTTGGAACAGAAGCAGCTGGAGTGTCAGGTTTAACACAATGTTCCAGACCAACATGAGAGCCATGCTGGGAGAAATTTTAGGGCAGAGTTAGCTGGACTGACTGGATTCAGGCCAAGGTTAAGGGCTTGTCATAAGTTGAGCTGAAAAGCAACATTTATGTCTGGATCCTGCTAGGGTTGCTAGGCTTCAACTTGAGTTAGTCCTAACATATTAAACCAAATTATTTAATCTGGAGAGTCTGAAGAATCAGCTAGGGCTTAGTGACAGCATGACCACTACAGGCCATGAGAACTAGGACAATGACTGCTGAAAAAATCAAATGGGCCCAAGGTTAGATACGGGGCAAGCAGGGCCTAAGTTTAGGGCTAAGTGTTGTCATTACAGTTAAGGTTTGGTACTGGAGGGGCTTGAGAGCTTTATAAAAGTCCCTCCTGCAACTGATACGTTGCTCTCTTTTCTAAGGGAGAAAGGGACTTCACAGAAAAAAGTCTAACAGACAGAGGAAGTAGGAGAAAGAGGAAAAAGAAACACCAGTACTTATCGAGACTTTGGGACCACAAGGGAATGGTTTAGAAGTCTATACACATGTGCACATCTGTTTTCCCCAATCTTTAACCTTCCTCCCATCCTTCCTGTCTCCCTGTGAGTCTCCCTTCCCCGCAACTCTCACAGTCTTCTGCCTCCCCACGTCAGGGAGACGGTCCTTTCTTTTTGTTCCTCTGCGTCCTTCCCAGTCCCAGTACTGGGCAGAGGCAGCAAGAGAAGAGAAAAACAAGGGAAGCAGCTTCACCATTTTTTTTTCATCCTGTTTCCAAGCCAATAACACGAACCACAACCACCACCACCACCACCACCACAATAATAATGCAAGTGCTGTGGCACTGCAGCTTTGCTAGCCTTGGGAGCGAGGTGAAGCGAGGGTGGCGGGGGGTTTCACCACAAGCCTCCGGGAGGAATGGAAACATTTGAGGACTGCCAGCTCCCAGTGAGCCAGCTCTACCCGCAGGCTCTCCTGCAGGCCGGGCTGCGGTGACCCCCACAAGCCCCGGCCTCCCGCCGCTGCCTATTCGTACAAGCCCGGGGCAAACCTGCCTCGGAGGGCACCGAGCCTCCCCGCCGGGCGCTTCCGAAGCAGCCCCTTTGCCCGGCGGCTCGAAGGGCCCGCTCCCGCCTAACGAGGTGGGGGGGGAGGGGGGGGCGCATCCAGCTGTTGCCAACAGCTGTGTGTCAGCCACGGCTGGGCCGCGGCCGAGCGCGGGGTCCGCCCCGCCGCCGTCCCCGCCCCTGCGAGGAGGAGGAGGAGGGGGAGGAGGAGGAGGAACCGAGGGTGCCCGACCCGGTGGCTTTTAGGGGAGGGAGGCCACTCAGTTGTTAGCGCCCGGGCCCTGCGCTCCTCTTGCAGCTGCTGCTTCTGCTCGTTTCTAGCGCTACGGCCGCCAGCCTGGCTGCTGCCCGGCCTCCCCTCCTCCTTTTGCCGGTACCTACCTCAAAACCTCCGGAGGCTGCGGGGCTCCGCTCTTGAAAGGAGGAGGAAGCTGGGTTTGCAAAGGCAGAAGGGGGATTGCACTGTAACTGGGTGGCGGGGGGGAAGCGGGGAG
>VZSC01011570.1:749831-764194 GCA_013398225.1 Steatornis caripensis | reverse complement strand
TTTTTTTTTTTTTTTTTTTTCATTTCTGCATTCACACAGTAGGAAATGAATTTCATTGACATGTTGGGTTTTTAAGATTGTGGTGTTCATGTCTTCAACATGGCAACTGAACATTTCTCTCTGCTAATATTCCTATTCAATCAACTGAGCTCTTTTTTTTTTTTTAAAAGAAGACGAGGCTGTTCTAAAGCCTATTGCTTACTTTAAACTATGTTTTGCTATGAATCTAGTTGGCAGTGTCCCTTCTGATTGAAATATTTCCTTGTTGACCGTTTAAATAAATCTTGATGTTATTTTAAAACTGAAACAAACAAACAAAAAAACCCCCTTTCCATTAAATCTTGAATTTGGAGAAAAGAGGAGAGTTTTTTACCGTTGCAATTTGCATCTGTGCTTACAGTGCACTAAAAGGTTTGTGCAGTCTTTTAGAGTTGTCTGTAAAGGTAAAGTTCAGTGTGAAATAGTAGTAAATCTGCACAAGCATTTTTTCATGGATTTATAAAGATTCATTGACTGGAAAGGAGTTGCATATATGAAGGGGTTCTCTGTGGAAACCCAGAAGCAAGACAGAGTTACGAATGTAAAATGAGAATTACATTGAGCATATTATTTTTTTAAATCATATTATATGATAAAATACAACTATGAGATGGACTTGTATGTACACGTGTTTGTTAAGACAATGATACGACCAGTTTTCAAAACTGAAGGGCTAAATAAACAAGCCAAGGAAGCACGTTTTGTGACTTGGAGAAGATGGGAAAGTGTATACTGATCTGTTCGGAATGGTTATTTCTTAAGCTGTAATTTTTATTTTTTTTTTACTTTTGTTAAGCACCAGATCTATTTAGACTTAATCCTGTGCCCACCTCCCAAAAAACTCTATGCCGTATGTCTTGCATAGAAATAAACAAGCTGGCACAAAACAGGACATCAGTGGCCTGATAATCAAACAGGTTTGACCCTTGTGTCCTTATGAACTTTTGTAAAAGTGTGATGCACATGTACTTAGGAGTCACTGTTATGGATTTTAATAGCATCTATGTAGCTTCCCCTCAATGGCCTCTTGTGACGGAGTGAGCTGCACTATCGTTCGTTTGGAAAGTGTGATTCTTGCTGTGTTTACCACACTTGTGAACTTTATTTAAACTCCTTTGTCGCCTGTGTTGGTTTTTTTTCTTATTTTTAATAAGGGTGACTGAGGTTGCAGAGAAATTAATGTGTGCTGAGTCTGCATAGCAACTTAAGTAGGGTTGCCACAATACACTCTTACCCCCGCTCCTGGAGAAGACTTTATGTAAAGTCAGGGTTCAACTATTTTGTTGCCTTACTGGCTATTGCCAAACTCATTATAGTGATGCTGTCAAACTGCTCAGTTACTAATAATAAAACTATTGCAGGAAATAATTTTACTAAGAGTCAAGTAGTTAAGTGAGAAGCAGGGTAATACAAATGACTTACAGGTGTTTTGAAAAACAAATACCGCAATTTTCCAGATGGCATAATCAGGCTTGCTCCTTTAGAGTTGCCATAAAACGGACATCAGTAATCCTGGTCCTGAAGATTTTAATAGCATTAAACACAATATCCTCAAGCAACATTAAACACTCCTATTTAATTCAGCTATAATGCTGCGCTTTGGAGCAATGCATCTCTTTGGGCCAGTGAACTGGTAATGGGTCCATTCAGTCCAGTTATTGTGGCAACCCTATGCACATAACAACAACTAAATTGAGTTTGTTTTAGTTCAGAGTATGGGTATGATGCTTAGGCGCTGACTTGCATACCAACTCTAACTCCCTCTCCCATCTTTCAACAGGATACCTGCTCACTATGTCTATCCGCAGGCTTTTGTGCAGCCTGGAGTGGTCATTCCCCACGTTCAGCCTGCAGCAGCCGCTGCTTCCACTACGCCCTACATCGATTACACCGGAGCTGCGTATGCCCAGTACTCGGCTGCCGCCGCTGCCGCTGCCTATGAGCAGTACCCGTACGCTGCCTCGCCGGCTGCTGCTGCCGGGTACGTGGCGGCGGGGGGCTACGGCTATGCGGTGCAGCAGCCCATAACCGCAGCAGCGCCCGGGACGGCCGCTGCAGCTGCTGCTGCTTTTGGCCAGTACCAGCCCCAACAGCTGCAGACAGACCGTATGCAATAGCAGATGGAGTCCTGAAGGAAGCTCGCTCTTTCTCTTCCTCTTTGCAGCCTTCCAGTATAAGTAGTTAATCAGAGACAATTGATATTAACTAAGGAGCTTTAAGGAAAGCGATGCTATTGCGAAACTAAAGATTTTTATTCCACTGTCTTCATACAGTATGCATCCAAATCATGTTGTTAGAGGGGAGGGGTAGTGCGGCATGTCTAGTTTCAAGTATCAAGCCAGAAGCAAATGGGGGAAAAAAGAATACTGTACTGTTATGAAAGAGTGGCAGGAGTAGCAATGGGACTTCATATTTTCAAACAAACAAACAGTCAAGAACCAAAAAAAGCAAAGTTGTACTTTTTACAGTATCAGGGAAGCAAAACTGCCTTTTATAAGTAAGAAAATGGTATTTGAAAAGTTTGAACCAGGGAAAAAACTGAGTCAGCAATATGTAATCTTTATCCATTTTAAGAGGAAACAAGTGTAAAGCACTGATTGTCCTTTCTAGCTTTCAGAAGTTGTCTTCGTGAGATAGTACCTTCTCACTGTCTCACTAATGGGCATCGAACAACCCAAGGAAGATGGCCGGCTAGTAAGATGGCGGACAGGCACCAAAGTTATTTTCTTCTCTGTCCTCTGGATGAGTGGAACTATGGAGCAAGTGATGTGGAAGTAAGGGGTGCAACAGCTGTAGAGACAATCAATAACACAGACAGTTCTGGACAGAACACATCACTCGTGCTCATGTGATGAGCTTGTCACATCCTAATCCCTCACCCCATCCTGTTTCACTTTTGGGAAACTTTAACTGCTGGTGTCAGCTATTCTGATTCTAAAATAGGATCAGCCCTTTACTACAATCAGCCTTCTCTTTCTATTTATTGCATCTATTCGTAACTTGTGAATAAAGGCAGGAAGAAGCTTAATGAATTAAAACCTTTTAAGAACTGTTTTAAGGGAATTTTCTTTTCTGAAACCATTTGTACAATTTTAGTATCTATTTCAGGATTATATTTAAAATATTTATTAGCAAACATACAGTACACAAGGCGACTTTTGTTACCAAGACTGCAGTTCTTGAAGGGTTAATGGTATGTGATTTATACTGTGCCTTAATTGTTATGCTATTTAAAAAGAAATATTTATTTTGAAAGTTTTACTATGCTGCGCTCTAAAGAAAGTGACTTTAGATGTGACACTGTAAAATTATGTATTCATCTCATGGCATAAATTATTTAGTAGGCTTAGATGTAGCATATTAAATATTAACCTAATTAACTAAGGATGTTGACTTGGGTTTATTTAAATTCAGTATGTGCACTGTATGAGGGTACTCTTAAATTAACACTTTTTTAGGTTTTTACATAAAATATTGCTAGTTCATTCTTTTTCCCTCTACTAGGTTTTCATGTAGACCTCAAATACATTAGTGCCGTTTTCTCACTCATCTGTATGTAGACTGACTATTTTTCCCTTTGCTAGAAAATGCTGCTTTACATTGTCCTGTGAAACTACAATACTTGCAATTTTTATTCTTGACCGAAATGGAATTTAATATTTTACACTGTATTGGATTTTTTTATACTTGAACAATTTCATACAAGGGAAGACAGGATAGCATTTTTATGGACTTGATCCAATGTCACTGGATTTATTTTAAGTATTCTGAATACTAGCCAGTGTTACAATGTAGACATACTCTCCTGTGCATATTATTTATTCAGTATGTATATTGCTTTACAACATTTCAGCTCTCTTAATCCATTCACTTGTATTAAAACAATAAAAAAATGTTGTCGCATCTTGTCTAGTGATGTTCTTGCTCAAATTTTCTCAGACCTTGCTTAGTTAAAACTAGAGGGGCAACCTCTTACGTAATTTTCCTAGTGTACAGGGTGAATAGCAGCATATGCACTGACCTTAAATACACAGACTGATAGGAACCGTATTACATGGAGGAAAGTCTACAGAGAAGATGGAGAAGATCCATCCTGACAGTTATCATAAAATAATTCAGAGTGGAAGGGACTTCGGGAGGTCCCAGGTTGCTTATGGCTTTGTCCAGTCAGGTGTTAAAATCCTCCATGGGGAGACTGCACAACCCCTCTGGGTAATCTGTTCTACTACCTAATTATCCCCATAGTGTAATTTTTTTTTCCCCCTTCTGTCTAGCCAGAGCCTCCCCTGTTCCTTTATAATCTTCGTCTCTCGTTCTTTGGCAGAGAGCCCAGCCCTGTCTTCTCGGTAACCTCCTCTTAGGAACTTGAAAGTTGCTGTTGTCTTATGTAGGCTAAACAAACCCCAGTGCCTCAGCCTCTCCTCGCAAGTCTCATGCTTCAGCCTCCGGCTGTCCTGCTGACTCTTCAATGGAGTCGTTCAAGTTTATCAATCAACAGCTTTCACATACTGGGAGACTCAACTGGACCCACTCTGTTCCAGCTGTGGTCTAGTGAGTGCTGAGTAAAAGGGAATAATCAATTCCCTTGATCTGCCATCTGTGCTCCTGTTGTACTTTCATTGGTGCCAGAGTTTACCAGTGACGACTCTTCAGCCTGCCCCAAGCCTCTCATGTCCTCTTCGGCAGAGCTGCTACCAAGCCAGTCATGCCCTGGGGTATGCAGGGGGTTAGTCCATCTGAGATAAAGAGCTCCCTATTTGTCCTCACTGAAATGCATGAGGTTCCTGTTGGCCTAGTCCTCCAGAATGTGTAAATCCCTCCAACTGGCAGGCCTGACCTCAAGCATATCAACTACACACTCCATTTAGTATCATCAGTCTGCAGACCTGATAATACTGCATCGTGTCTCTTCATCCAGGTCATTGATAAAGATATCAGACAGGACAGATGCCCAAGGAACTCCACTGTAACCAGCCTCCCGACAGAGCATGAGCCCTTTTGACCAATGACCCAGTCAGTTTTTTGCCTATCTATCTAGACTGGACCATCTGAAATTGGATATGAGGATTCTGTGGGGGACTATATGGAAAGCCTCTACTCAAGGCAGGCAATATCCTCTGCTTTCCCATCTTCGACAGATGAAGCCATCTCATCACAGGAGGCAATTACGTTGGTCTGGCATGATTTACCCTTGTAACTCCATGCTGACTATTCCGAAGTCTCCTTCATTACTTCCAAGATTGCTCGCTCCATGATTGTCCTGTAGTTCCCTAGATTGTCCTTCTTGCCCTTTCTTAAGGTGGGTGCATAATCGGTCTTTCTTCAGCCATGGAAGACCTCCCCAATCTCTGTGACCTTTCAGAGATGACAGCAGCCTCACAATGACAAAGGTACCCTTGGGTGCAGCCCATCTGGTCCTATGGACCTAGGTGGATTGAGATTCCTCAAGAGGTTCCTGAATCAATCCCCTTCCACATCTGGCAGTTTCTTTTGTCCTTGAATCCTTCCTGTAAGTACAAAGTGTTGTTATTAAAAACCTAAAGGCCAGGGCACCTTTTTGCATACACTACTTGAACTGGGAAGCATCAAAGTAGCTGCTCAGATCCAGTTCATGATGGATTTGTAATCTTTAGAATACTCAACGTTTCACTATCAGTCCAAGCCACTAACAACCACAAGTAGTTGCTACCCGATACCTGAAAGAAGCCTGTGTGAAATGCATGGCAGTCTTGGCCAGTTCTTTGAGCAACAGAGAGCATCTGTCATCTGTTTAATAGCCAGCCCAGCCTTAAACTGTGGTGATGTTCATATAATCTTCATATTGAAATTCATCACTGCAGCTGTCACTCTTGCAGTGACTTCAGCAGAAGCACAGGCTTGACTGCAGAATTTGATCTGTTCTTTCATCCACAAAAATGGTCTTTTTCATCCGCAAAAGAGGGCAGAAGCAAAATTGAAGTGATAGAAAAGACTTTTGCTGGTCTTGGGGTCAGAATTCATTTCACCGTGGAGGATTATGAGACTCAGTGGTCCAGGACTGGTACACTGACTGACATCCTGGGCTGACGCTGACGTGTTCTGTTCTTAACGAGTGCTTATAGCCTGGCTGCTGAGAAGTGTTGCCGAACTACCTTCTGCAATCTGACCTTAAGATCTGTGAGCTTGCAGCGTGCGATGTAGTGTTCTTTCGGCTAAGAAGCATATAAACACCCAGCAGGAAGGTGAGCAGGAACACTTAATAAATGACGTTTTCTACCCTGTTCTCCCATTTCCCTGCTCTGGTCTTCCCCAGAGAGGATCTACCTACAAGACATGGTATAGAGTAGGTATTAAAACCAAAAGTCCCTCTGAGTGGAAGACAGAGGACACTGATGGCTCAGGAAACCGTGTGGCACAGTAACCTATTATTTGACATAGGATGAAGAAAGCGTCTTTGCCCTACTTACATACACCCCTGACAATGTCCTTGGGCCTTCCCCTGCCTCCATCTGGAAGTGACAGACACCTTAGGGTGGGGTGTGAAGGGGAATGCTTGCTGCCCTGGAGGAGGACTGTGTTGTGGTAAAGCCACAACAGGAACAGAATAAAGTTTATGATTCAGTTTATAAAGGTCAATTGCATGTTGGCTGTATAATTTGACAGATTAAATAACCTCAGCAAAAATGTAAATGTGCAAGTTCCACTAGCAAACCTAGCTTTGGGCACACAACGTGAACCCTAACTCTTGGCTTTGCTAAATGAGTAACTGAACAGACCTTTGTACAGAAAATACACCTCAATAACACCTCACATACTTGAGACACAAATAGTTCATATTATCAGGACCAAAACTGAGAAATAGCAGCACTTAATTGTGAAATATGTGAACAGTCACCAAAAATGTTAGCATTTTACTTGAGAGATGGCACACATGTAAGCAGCAAGAAAATGTGCACAATACAATTTCCAGTTGTGTTTCCAAAATCTTCAAAAGAGACTTTACACTGAAAAGTGACCAGTGATGAGTTTCTTGCAGTGGGAGTGGAAGAGGGAGAAGCTGAAACTAGGAACATCATCGTTAAGGAATGTGTAGATTAAAAAAGGTGTAATACCTTGAAAGGTTACATTGATGATCTGGCTGCTAGAACTGTAGTTTCTCCTAATATTTGTATGTTCCTATTAACTAGTGAACATGGCATTACTAGAGTTCATTGTATCTAATTTTTATTGGATTTTTCAAACACATGAAAGGACTATATTAGGATTAAAATAATGATGCAACCATTCAAAGCACCTCTTAGTCTTGTTCATCAGACGCTGAGCCATTTCAAACTGAGCAATTCCCTAGTTATGCTCAAAACTTTGTGAGAAAAAGCATTCTACTCTGAAGCTATGCTTCAGTTCTAAAGAGACTGCACATATGATTTGAATTGTCTTCAATTCAATTTCAATTTATTTTCCAGGTTTTTGGTATAAATAAACACATAAGCAGTGTATTCAGACTGCAAAGTATTTAATTTTTGTTTTGTGTTTTCCTATGTGCTTGAACTTCAAACCATTAAGTTATACTTCCTCAAGCTAGCAATAAAACAGGCTCTGGGCAAAGTCTAACTGTAAAAATCTCAAGCCCTTAGGAAATTTTCTATGAAAAATTTATGAGCAAGTAAAAACAGGATTATGATGGAATTTGGCCTTGTAACTATCACCAAAACACACAATGCTGTGAATGGGATACTGTAAGAAGAATGGGAAGAATGGGATAATGCAAGAAAAAGAAAACCACTGAGCCTTACACTAATTATTTTACATTTAATATTACCACATACTACAGTCTATTGGCTAGCAAGACTATCTTACAAGATGCACGCTAGAAGTTTACATCCAGCTGTTCTTTGTATATCCCTGAAAACAATGGGGAAATGCTCTTTTAAGCTAGTTTACTACATTCATGCCACCATATTATTGGGCATAAGGATCCCAAGGAACAGATTCATTATATTGTTATATACTACATGTAGCAAAACCAAGAAAACACCTGACAGTAGCAGCAAATAAAGATTTTTAAGGACTTTCAAAACAGGATGGTTATGTGTGAATTTACAAGATGCCTAGTATGACCAATGATTTGGCTTTGGGAGCTTGTTTGCAGATTCTTTTTTTCCTTCAAAGCCCAGTCTAAAATTACGAGAAAAAAAAAAAGCTTGACATAGTCTCAAAGAATAGGGAGAAAACTACAACTATGACTGCGTTCAAACATGCAGATGTGCACACAGAACAATTATCAGCTTTTCTCAACACAAAGAAAATTAGGTCTGGAATGTTTGCCAATTCCATGTGCCAACTTTTCTGAGATAAGCCATAAATTTCAGCTAGCTTACAGTATCATTATTTTTGACCTAAACAGTCTGGGTATAGGGAGGAAGCCACCAAAGTCTGTTTCATCATCAATCACCTGAAAGTCAAAAGATGCTATCCAAATTAATTAATTAATTAATTAATTGGTGAGAGGTCTTTGAGATACATATACTCTTTAGCTCAGTACCCTCATGTTGATCTTTGCATGAGACTTAACTTCCCTCTCTAGATCTGTGATCCCCACTTCTGTACAGGGCAAGGGCTCTTGCAGGTGCCCACTCACTTCCTACTTAAACTGGGTAAAATGTTTCAGTTAGTTACATTAAGAAAACCCCACAGTTTTTCACCTCAAACTTTACGAAATCTGGAAAAACTTTAAGAAACCTGGAAAAATTCAGCTTCTTCTGAATTTACCGATTCCATCTGAACCAGAGCAAAAAATGTCAAAATACCAAAAACTGACAGAGTAGATCATAAGCAAAGCTCAGTGAATCCACCAGCCGTCATTCAGCCGTTATAAGAGTTTTGTCACTGCACTTGCAAAGGACATGAATCAATCTTCACCACACACTTGAAGAACAGGGCACATTTTTATCCAGCGCTGCAGATAAGGGATTTTGCCACCCTATGAAAAACTTTACGTTTGGGGGGTTTTTGTCTGGATTTGTAATCATGACAAAAATAAACTAAATCTTAAAACACTGCAGTAAACAAATTTCCCTCCCAGACAAATTTTAAGTAATTTAAAAAACATTTTGTGCTTTGATCATATAAAAAACATAGTTTTTTTAAAAAACAAAACATCTCTGCACTTACAAAGTACCAGAATAGAGTGTTCTGATTTTTTCCTGACATGAACCACTACAATTGAATGGTTGTCCACAGAAACACATCAGTATATTTTCCAACTGTTTCAAAGGGAGGACAGACTACTTGCTTAAGGCTGTGGATGCCATACTGTTTCCAAAAATTGGGATTCCTTGGCTGTTTGTTCAAACCACTGGAATTCATCTCCTAATCTGTTCACTAGTAATATTTCTGAATGAAGATAGAAATAATGAAAGTCTAGAGTCAAATCTTGTTTTTACTGAGGACAGTCAGACAACATGGGAATGTTTTATGCAGACAAGTAAACATGGTCAAGAGGAACAACACAAGCATAACCAAGTTGAAGCACAAGCTTTTTTTCAAGGTATGTCCAAAGCTTTTTTAAGTGATGGTCAGTCATTTATAATGTCATTTCTTCATCACCCTAGCAAGAAGGATGTTGAAAGTGGGCTGTTCTCTTTGTCCGGTATGTTCTCTTCCTGGCTCTGGACGAGAGTAGCACACATTCCTCGGCATGACTATGTGTGGTGAACACTATTTAAGGAAAACATGGTCTTCATAAACCAAGTCTTAGGTATCACAGTATGCAAGTTTAAGCATTATTATTTCCTGATTTTCATCAACATTGGCTTTTTTCCATTAGTGAACTACTTTATCAAGTAAGCTCTTTTCTCATTTTCTGTAAAGTGCATCCTTTCACTAACCTGAGTGCCATCATAATTTATACTGCTTTTCCTGTAAGACAGAGTACAAAGATCTTCAGACTTTATACTTCTGTAAATGTCACCATTTCCATGTACACTACAATATCTGAAAACTGGTTTTCCTCTGACCTTATGAAGAACATCAGTTTTTCTGTCTACTCTATCAACACCTGGGATCTTGCCAGAAGAAATCAGAACCTAACGTAATGTTCCAAGACCAGGGGCTGAGTGTGAAAACAGCAGGGTGCCCATCAGCCTTCAGAGGGCTTGTGTCAGAAGGGAGCTGCCCCTGAGGTGGCTGCAGCAGCTCAGCTGAGCGAATGCCCAAGAAGGGCACGCCACAGTTGAAAGGTTTTCATCTGTGAATGCATTGGTTTGGCTCAGTAAAGGCTAGGCAAAGGGCAAACAAAGCAGCACTGGAGTGTCTTTGTGGGGGAGAAAGTCTTGGCGCCCACTGGAACTTCAAAGAACAAAGCTGACTCAAAAGATCTTGTATCTGTCTTGTCTTCAATGTAATGCAAACCGTATGGAGTTCCTTGGTCTGATCCCGACAATGGCAGTGGTGCTTGCCAGCAGTTCTCTGAGAATACAGGTTGGCAGATATACAAACAGAGTGTGTGGAGGAGCCTCAAGGAATCTGGCTTTCCTAAACTCAGGGAATGGCAGTATTAGGGAGAAGCAGGCACTGTCTCTAGTCTGTCTTCTATTGCATTTAAGATACGGTTTATTTGAAACACAGGTGCACTGTATCAATGATACTTTGTTTCAGCAGGACAGCTTGGTTGCTAACTGCCACAGCCGTTGCTGCAAAGAGAACAGAATAACAAGCTTTGGGCACAATCAAGATGAGCTCGATACCCAGGGACTGCAGCCAGGGACTAGAGCGAAAACAGAAGATCTGCATGAATATACCCTGAGAGAATTGTTGGAGGCAGGAGAGGTTTGCTCTGAAGGGGTCAGAAGTACAGTCTGCTTGCTGGTGGAGAAAGTGCTATTACTTGGAAACATCAAAAGATTTTCATGGATTCTTGACATGTGCTGTGGTATTTAATGTGCTTATGAGGAGGGTACAATCGTTTAGAGTTTGAAAACTGATAGCGGATCCTCCATGTCTTAACTGGCTGAGAATGAGGGTAGTTATTAGCCATTTGGTGACTCCTGAAGACAACGTCATAAATATGCCAACATAGGAAAAAGAATTGTTTCTCAGTGGGATGTTACTAAATCTAGGCAGGGTTACCTGCAAAATTTCAAGGTTCTGTCAGACATACAAGTAAAAGATTTAATGATACTAACTGACTTTTAGTTCTTAAATCAGCAATGATCTCAAGAAAAGAACTGTTTTACTGCACTGTTCACAGATCTTGGTATTTAGACGATTATCTGTGTTTGCAAGAACATTTGGCTACCCAAGAGAACAACTCATGAAGGCCTTGTTGTTGAGCAGAGCAAGCTGCATTTAAATCCTCCAAACAGCACTGTGCTCTACCGGGCATTGACTCGCTCCAAATTTGTAGCATGGGAACACACTCGAAAACCTGTGTGGGTTCAGTGGAAGGATAATTCTGCTGAACAGTGTGATGTGCTAGAAAGAAGAAAAGGGTAGGTACATGTTCATGTTTGTGATGAACTCTTGGTCATGTTCTGATAAATACTTTGTGGAGAGGAGAGGAGGGGAAAAAGAAATATTAAAGTGATGCTGGACACGGAGAAGGCAGAGTTACTGAATACCTTCTTTGCTTCAGTGTTCACTGCTAGGACTGGCCCTCAGGACTCCCAGACTCTGGAGATAAGAGAGGAAGCACGGAAAAATGAAGACTTGCCCTTGGTCAATGAGGATTGGGTTAGAGAGCAGCTAGGCAAACTGAACACGCACAAATCGATGGGTCCCGATGGGATGCATCCACGTGTGCTGAGGGAGCTGGCGGAGGTAATTGCTAGGCCACTCTCCATCATCTTTGAAAAGTCGTGGAGAACAGGAGAGGTGCCTGAAGATTGGAGGAAAGCCAATGTCACTCCAATCTTCAAAAAGGGCAAGAAGGAGGACCCGGGAAACTACAGGCCAGTCAGTCTCACCTCCATCCCTGGAAAGGTGATGGAACGGCTCATTCTGGAACTCATCTCCAAGCACATGGAAGAGGAGAAGACTATCCGGAGTAGTCAACATGGATTCACCAAGGGTAAATCCTGCTTGACCAATCTGATAGCCTTCTATGATGGCATGACTGGCTCGGTGGACGAGGGGAGAGCAGTGGACGTTGTCTACCTTGACTTCAGTAAGGCTTTTGACACTGTCTCCCACAACATCCTCATAGGAAAGCTCAGGAAGAGTGGCTTAGATGAGCGCACAGTGAGGTGGGTCAAAAACTGGCTGAATGGCAGAGCGCAGAGGGTAGTGATCGGTGGTGCGGAGTCTGGTTGGAGGCCTGTGACCAGCGGTGTTCCCCAGGGGTCAGTGCTGGGTCCAGTCCTGTTCAACGTATTCATCAATGATTTGGACGAAGGGACAGAGTGTACCCTCAGCAAGTTTGCTGATGATACAAAGCTGGGGGGAGCGGCTGACTCACCGGAAGGCTGTGCTGCCATTCAGCGTGACCTGGACAGGCTGGAGAGTTGGGCGGAGAGGAACCTGATGAAGTTCAACAAGGGCAAGTGTAGGGTCTTGCACCTGGGGAGGAACAACCCCATGTGCCGGTACAGGCTGGGGGTTGACTTGCTGGAGAGCAGCTCTGCGGAGAAGGACCTGGGAGTGCTGGTGGACAACAGGCTCACCATGAGCCAGCAGTGTGCCCTTGCGGCCAGGAAGGCCAATGGCATCCTGGGGTGCATTAAGAAGAGTGTGGCCAGCAGGTCGAGGGAGGTGATCCTCCCCCTCTACTCTGCCCTGGTGAGGCCGCATCTGGAGTACTGTGTCCAGTTCTGGGCTCCCCAGTTCAAGAGAGACAGGGAACTACTGGAGAGAGTCCAGCGGAGGGCCACAAAGTTGATTAGGGGAGTGGAGCATCTCTCTTATGAGGAAAGGCTGAGAGAGCTGGGTCTGTTCAGCCTGGAAAAGAGAAGGCTGAGAGGAGATCTGATCAATGCTCACAAATATCTAAAGGGTGGATGTCAAGAGGACGGGGTCAGACTCTTCTCAGTGGTGCCCAGCGACAGGACAAGGGGCAATGGGCACAAACTGGAACACAGGAAGTTCCACCTGAACATGAGGAGGAACTTCTTTACTGTGAGGGTGACAGAGCACTGGAACAGGCTGCCCAGAGAGGTTGTGGAGTCTCCTTCTCTGGAGATATTCAAAACCCGCCTGGATGCATTCCTGTGCAACCTGCTCTAGGCTAACCTGCTTTAGCAGGGGGGTTGGACTAGATGATCTCTAGAGGTCCCTTCCAACCCCTACCATTCTATGATTCTATGATTCTATGCTCAGCTTATTCCCTAGAGTCTGAAAAAAATTACCAGTGGTGACATCTTTCATGCCATTCTCATGCTTGAGAAGTGGTACAAAACACCCCACCTTGGGATTTTTTGAGAAACAATATGGAGTAAGATCACTCAAAGAGCAGCATGTGGGGGAACCATGCCAACTACAAAACTGAAGTATTGCACTCCACTTAAATGGAGCCACCTAGGCACATCTCTAGTTTGCAGACTTCATAGCAGCTTGTCTGGATTTACAGGTTCGTTCTCCTTCTGCAGGAGGTCCTGCAAAGTCAGTCTCCCCACCACTGGCTCATTTTAATTAAAAATATAACTGAGCAAACCGTTCTTCCTTCTGCAATGGAAATTCTACTTCTTTCTCAAGGGCTACAGCTACATTAATGGCCTCCATGGGGGGAAATTCTCCTAAGTCACAAGGTGATGCAAAGCCACTGGCAAAGATTTTCTTAAGCTACGGGCTGGAAAGCAGGACATGTAGAAGGCAAAACTATCAAAGGCAATGCATTGAAAAAACAGTTGGACTGTGCCTCCCCCATTATTTCTCAAATGCACTATCTCACTTCTTTTTAGACAAGTGCACCTGCACTCATTTCTCATAAATGCATTTTTTTAAAAAACAGAGGCCTAGATATTTACACCAGAATGCAGAATAATAAATTGCCTAGTCTGCTGCTAATCATGGAGAAAATGAGGAAGAGAAGCTGAAATTTCTTATTCCAAGAGAGAAATTTACTTAAGCATTAGAAGTGCAAGACTATATCTTATATGTAAAATTTATTGTAAGTTTATACTTTTAGTCAATTGTTTCTGTTAGGAGAATATAATGTCAGGGGTTTCCAAAACAAAAGATCTTCTTTTAAAATACAGTCAAAGGCTTTCAGGTATAGGAAAAGTTAATTTTAATACTTTCTTTAAAAACAATTAATTTACACCGTGAACATTTCATAGAATCATAGAATGGTTTGGGTTGGAAGGAACTTTTAAAGTTCACCTAGCTCCAACTGCCATGAGCAGGGACACCTT
>VZSC01011570.1:680078-748972 GCA_013398225.1 Steatornis caripensis | reverse complement strand
AATTTACTTAAGCATTAGAAGTGCAAGACTATATCTTATATGTAAAATTTATTGTAAGTTTATACTTTTAGTCAATTGTTTCTGTTAGGAGAATATAATGTCAGGGGTTTCAAAAACAAAAGATCTTCTTTTAAAATACAGTCAAAGGCTTTCAGGTATAGGAAAAGTTAATTTTAATACTTTCTTTAAAAACAATTAATTTACACCGTGAACATTTCATAGAATCATAGAATGGTTTGGGTTGGAAGGAACTTTTAAAGTTCACCTAGCTCCAACTGCCATGAGCAGGGACACCTTCCACCAGACCAGGTTGCTCAAAGCCCCATCCAACCTGACCTTGAACACTTCCAGGGAGGGAGCATCCACAATTTCTCTGGGCAACCTGTTCTGGTGTTTCACCACCCTCGTCATGAAGAATTTCTTCCTAATATCTAACCTAAATCTACCCTCTTTCAGTTTAACACTATTACCTTTCGTCCTATCACTACATGACCTTGTAAAAAGTCCCTCTCCAGCTCTCTTGTAGGCCCCCTTCAGGTACTGGAGAAGGCTCCTATAAGGTCTCCCTGGAGCCTTCTCTTCTCCAGGCTCAACGACCCCACTCTCTCAGCCTTTCCTCCTAGGAGAGGTGCTCCATCCTGCTGCTCATCTTTGTGGCCCTCCTCTGGACCCGCTCCAACAGGTCCATGTCTTTCCTGTGCTGAGGACCCCAGAGCTGGTCGCAGCACTCCAGGTGGGGTCTCACAAGAGCAGAGTGGAGGGGCAGAATCACCTCCCTTGACCTGCTGGCCACGCTGCTTTTGATGCAGCCCAGGATACAGTCAGACTTCTGGTCTGCGAGTGCACATTGCCAGCTCATGGCATGCTTCTCCTCAGCCTACACCCACAAGTCCTTCTCCTCATTTCTTCTCGCTCATTTTTCCCTATGCCAGACATGCACAACTTTCCCTGGCAAATGTTCTAGGTCTCTCTGTCTCATTTGGTAATTTATCAGACTGGATTGTAAATCTTTTTACCTGACCCAATTATTCTCTTTATTTAAACTATTTAGTATATTCTATATAATGAGTTATATTGCACCAATAATTAGTGGTAATCATTCAGATGTCTTTCATAAAATGCTCAATTTAATATATTTTAATCTGCATTTTTATACCCTCCCCTCCTTCCAATTTGCTCTATTATTTTATTACTCTGTGAGTCTACTTTCATGTCCTCCAAAACTGCTGCTGCTGCTTCTCTTTTTGTTGTTGGCCTGGACATAACAGTGTAGGTCAGGCAGCATGAAAGCTATCAAAAATTTGCTGCCTGATTAGGGTTTTATTGTTGTTGAAAAATAATTATTGACTATGTGCATTTTCTCTTTCATTTTCTTTGCACCCTTCTCTCTGCCTGCTATTTTTTCTCCTCTCAGGCTTCAAGCTGAGACTATGCTCTCTAACATTTTCTAGTTCATTGGAGGTCATTAGCAAACAGCTTCAGAGAAGCTAGACAGCATTTTTGCTCTTTTCATGCTGCTGTATTTCAGTTTTTGACAGGACAGAATCTATTAAGATCTTCTCCTGTACTCTTCTTTTCAACAAAGCTCTTTGTTCCTATGCAAAAAAAAAGTACACACATACCGTCTCTTGCTTTCACAGTTGAAAAACAGCAGAGCCACAATTTCAAGGGTAAAGAACACGCTACTGATACAGATACTGCCATATCTCTTTACATAACTGATGCACGCACCCAGACTGGATTCAAATATGTGATCAGATGCAAGTAAATTATATGCTGGATGTATAATAAAGTACATGCAAAAATGCAGGTGCAGTTGTAATGCATAAAGCCTTCAATATCTGCCCCACTGTGCATTCTTATAGTTTATGTTCCAAAGTCATCATGTTGGGGGGGTTGGACTAGATGATCTCTAGAGGTCCCTTCCAACCCCTACCATTCTATGATTCTATGTTCTTATTACAAGCTTGTTTTAGACTCTGCCAAATTCTAGAGACTGTCAACTCCTCCAGCTAGCGCTCTGGAATACAAAGCCATCTAAATCTAGTAAGTCCTGCCTAGAATAAGATTTGGAACTATTAAAATCAACTGCTACCAGTGCATTTTCTTTGCAGAGAATGGTATTCCACCGAGGGGTTTTCATGTTTGGAATGATAAGAAGGGAAAGTATTGATAAGGTCAGGAAATAGACCATAATAATAAAATAAACAGTTAAAATACTGGCTTAAGAGACCATTGACAACTGAACAGTATCGTTCAGAGATACCTATTTTCTGTGGAGGAAACAACCAAAAATCAAGAGATCAAGAGGAGAAGGCGGCAGCAGGAAAAGACTCTTGCAGATTCCGCAGAAAGATGTCATTTGTGAAAACAAGAGGAACTTTTGAAAGCAGAGAGATAAATAAAAAGTAATTCATTTACTCATTCAATAGTGTTAGCAGAATTTGCATATCCATCCCTGTTTCACAGGCCTTGAAATTTTTTTTTCTCCAGCTGTTTTTCTTAATCGTTTTGGCATGTCTTTTAATCACACACAGCCACTTAGCTCTCAGAGGCTTTCGCTAGCAGTCTGCTGGCATCTTTCAGCTGCTCTCAGGCCTTCCCTTTTAAATCTCCCAGCTGCCTCTCTTACCCCTCATAACATTACTGGCCTACCCATCTTGTGTGTTTTTTTAACTCACTTCCAGCTGCCACATTTGGTGCTCTAGATACTTTTCATTCTCTCCCCCAGAATATGGCATTTTTGGAGTGTTTCTGTAGGCTGATGGGATGACAGCAGATTTTCAAAACCTCTCTCTTGCCCTAACAGGAACGTCCTTTCAAGATTTTCACACACCAAACTGAGCATTTCTTTTTGCTATTGGCGAATGCTGGGAAGTTGAGAGGAGGTTCAGGGCACGGTGCTAAATCACCAAGGCAGTAAACACACAACGAACGATGATCAGATAACCAAATCTCACCTCTTGCTGCTTCACAGATCTCATGTATCTTGTTCTCTGGTCTCTAAGCACTGCCCATTCTCCCACACTGTGCGCAAAAGCTCTGAAATTTAGAAGAAATTTCAGCTAATTTCAGTTTAAAATTTGGAATCGCTAGCCCAACAACGTCCCTAATCCTTACTGCAGGACTGCAGCCTCTGGAACTGACATGGAAAAGGCTCTTTGTATGTTTAAGAAACATACTGTGGTACATGTGAATCCTTTGACTTTCATGGTCAAGAAAAAATATTTATACACAAATTCCTTTTAACTGTGTAAGTGACAGTTTAGACACATACCTGGTGGTTATTTTCTCATGCATTCTTTTGCACTTTAAGAGCAGGCAATGCTTTCCTGTTATGTTGTCTTGGTAAAATTTTGCCCCAAACCTGTATGGCTGTAGGAAAATCTAACTTACATCTAATTAAATGTACTCAAATTAAATTTCAAAGCTATTTGCCGTCCTTTTCTCCATATTTTGGTAAAAGTAAAATGAAATCTGGCATGTGAGGTACTTAAAAGTTATGGACTCATAACTGGGTTTTCTACAAGCTCCCTTTTAACAATGTCACTTGAATAAACGTGCTTGAAAGTTCAGAAAATAACCTTTCTTAAAAAAAAACATAGATCTTACCTGCATGTCATCTATGTTTCTGTCTGATTCACCTAGGGCTGTTCCTTTTTATTCAAGATATTTTCTTATTCATATAGAAGCTTAGATCTAGCTGCTGGAGAGGCCTGGGTGAAGAACCTTCTCTGGAACAAGTGCCCACTGTCCACAGATGAGCCATGACAAAATGTGTTGGCATCCAGCACTTGCTTTCAAATAGGTCACGAACTCAGAAAATCCATTTATAAACGTCGCGCCAGGCTGCAGAAAGGGGCACACATCTGGAAGTGCCCGAGAAAGGAACCCTCCTCTGCCACTGTGGAGGAAGGCTCCTCTGCTTATCCTCTCTGAAACTCCTGGCAAGGGGAGAGGAAAAAGGACTTCCGGATCTGCCTGCTCATTCTAAAATTGTTAGAAGGAGAAAGGAACTGCACTCCAGGGCTTTGAAAAACACCACAAGGAGCTTGCAGTTTGAGTTTAAGAACGAATTTGGTCACTACAATGGTCAGGAAAGAAGCAAGCACAGAACTGGCAGGGTAAGTAGAGGAGAGACTGGAAGAGGGGTTTTAAACAGAAGCACAGACATTTTCTTACTGACTGAAAACTTTCCCTCTCAAAGGGTCTAGTGGCTTTCTCCACAGCTCAGTGAAACCATTGAAAGCTCTCCAAATACCTTCACAGAAGTTCAGATTGGGCCTTGGGGTCTTGTCTTCAGGCTAAATGGTTTTAATAAAGTGCATCAACAGATGTTTTCAAACACTCCTGAAGTCAGGAGAGCTGTGGGATCTTCGTAACACATGAGATTGTTACCAGACCTGAAAACAAAAATCCCAGGTTCCTTCTCAGTTTGGTTTCTGGTGCTTCCAAAAAAGCTTCTCTGATAAAACAAGAGAAAGAATTTGCAAGTCAGCTCACGAAATAAAAGAGAATCAAATTCCGCAATTAACTAGGCCATCATCTAGCACACACAGTTTTCCATACCTGCCAAGTACTATCAATACTCTAAAAGGAACCCTATTAATAAGAAATGTTGCTATTTGGAATAGACTAAGCTGAGGTTGCCTAGTTCCAAAGAAACCAAATATGCTGACCGTGACACAGCACTCTGGACTTTCCACATGAGATCACCAGATATCTTTGACTGTGAGAAATGAGAACAGGATTATATATTCAGTATACAAAACACAGAATCACTTTCTATATCTACAGTTGTATCAAGTTAAACAGCAAGAATAGGTTCAAGTACTTTCCTTCTTAAAAAAAAAAAGACAATAGGATATATGTCCACCCATTCCTGCAATGAATTAGACAAGCACTGTCTGATGATGCCAAACACTATAATTCTCTGTCTTGCATTTCACCAGTGCTGAGTACTGTAGTCTGGTGCAAAGCAGAACTTGTTTCTAATAGAGAAAATTTAAAGTAATTTCCACAGGCCTAACTTTACTCTAGGAAAACTAATCTCCCTGATCTTGCTCTGCAGTCAAGAAACACACAGATCCTCCGAATCACTGCCGGAAGGAGTCTCTTTCTGCTGTTTGTAAAAAGATGCAAGGGGGACTAGCTCACCTAAGGTAAAGCTTGCTTCTATAAATCCTTCACCTAGTTTTATTTTCTTCTATGTAAAAGGTTTTCTGCTGATTTCTTGTTTTTCAAATCAAAATGTAAGACAGGAATTGCCTAGCTTTGCCTCTCTGATTAAAACTGAACTAAATGCCGAAGATAGTTCATAGAGGCGATCATAAAAGCAATATAGCAACACAATAAATTATGAATTTATTGTATCAACAGCAACGATACTCTGCTGCTAACTCACAGAACAATCACGATCTGCTTGAAAGCTATAACCATAACCATGATATCAAATACTGGCAGTAAGGAATAATAGTGAGCATAGTCTGTGTTTAGATAGACCATTTGAAACCATTGGAGGAAAATGCTCATGATATATTTCGACTAGTTTCCATTTCAGAAAAATCAAAATGATTTTGTGAAAATTTGTATTTGAAATTACCAAAATGTCTATTGTACAAAGTGGCGTCTCCAGTAAACAGTTCATTAAAGAAGAAAAAATTGTCTAAGAAGAAATAAAAAATGGAAGGAACACATTCCACCACATTTTTCATTGTTTGAAACAAAGTTTTCTCAGGAAAAAATCATTGTACCAAAATTTCATAAGTACATAGTCCATTTAAATGTTCTTTTATGAGGGCGAATGGAAATGCACAAGGACCTCCAAGTGCTTGGAGAGAAGGACTATGTTTTTGTTTTGGTTAATTTTCAAGTCTCATCTTTCAATAAATCTAGTGTCAGCATCTAGTTAACAAAGCTGACACAGCACGGATGCTGTGCAATGTACACATTACATGTGATACATATTTCCATGTAGCTTTTGCAGACGAACATTTTTAACTCTCCAAAAGCCACAGATTGTTGGTCAAGAACAGGTGTCACAGACTTGAATCCCTATCACCGAACACTAAAGTACGAAAGAATGGGAAGAACAAACCAAATATAGTAAACAATTTCATACAATTACGTATTGAATTTTATCTCACATATGCTATGGAATACCAAACATGTATGTAACACATTCATTTTATGCATACAACATGTCTTTTTGCATATTGGTTATCTTCTTTTAATCAGCAAATTCTTTTAGTGTTGAGACAAAGTTGCCTGTTTTCACTTACACAGACGCAGATGAACACAGCTGTCTAAAAGTCTTTTCTATGTAGCCTTTTCCTCAAGTTTTGTACTGTGTTTTGTCACACAGTGTATCAATCAGCTCTGTTTGATCGCTTTTGCTCACCCCAGTGTGAATACACGTGCACGCAACTGTGTGGGGAACGTAAAAGATGCGCTTGCCAGCTAATTAACACAGGTGTGGTAGCGCAAAGCTGCAAACCCAAACGCCTCGGATGACTATGTGCAGGAGGGGAGTTTCAAATAAAAACTGTATCAGTGGGCCAGGTTTTATCCTTGCGTAGCTTTCACTGAGTTTGTCCTGTGACATGCTGTTGTGGCTGTTCTTCGAAAAAAAAATTGCTAGAAAAATATAGACTTTTTTCAAATTAAAAAGAGAGGAGCAGATTGTACAAGTTCTTTTGAAATACTTGATCTGGAATTATTGTGGTTTTAATGGCCATTTTAACCTGGCCGAAACAGCGGATCAATACAACATGCTTCTTAAACCACTTCTCTTCAGACAAAAGAAGGTAGAAGGCTTTTTGTGAATGAGTTGTCATAGCAAATCCATAATTTTTGACGGATGAGTTAAGAAGTAGCAAAAAAGTGTAAAAAGTTGTGGCATATAAGCAAAATGATCGCTAGAAAGTTTCAGTTCTTCATAAAGCTGCACTAGAATTTCACGGCTGATCAGGGATCATCCCTCAATTACTGAAACACAACTATTGTATAAATGTGAGCATTATGTTAGGCATCACCACTAGTCTCCCTCCTCTTTTCTGGACAGCACCACAAGTGTTCTGTCAGTAGACACAACCCCTAGAGACAACAAAATGTTTGCTATAACAACACACACATGGAGCTGGTAATGGCCAATCCCATTTCATCCCGCACAACACCAGCCAAAACAGCCAGTGCTGCTGCCGGACTCAAAATATCTCACTATGTCCTTCAGATAATAGCAAGGGACAGGAGTCCCACAAATTCAGATCTGTCATCCTTCTGAAATAGATGGAACTTGATGGGAAAAGTACCATAAAACACTGAAGAGTCAGTTGTATCGTAAAACCTGATTTGAGTCGATCGAGCCAACTGAATCAAAAAACAACTAAACAGCCAACTGACGCATAGACCCCTGCTTTTCTGCCATGGACGAGAACAATCCACTCACTACATATATAGCTACTGATATACAGGTTTGACAACAAGCTATTCCTTAGAGCACACAACAAATTCTAGGTGAATATATTTGTGCTAAGCTGCAACACTGCAGAGCGACCTGAAAACGGAACGCGCAGCAGTGACAGGCATCACTGGGACTCTCGAGTGTAAGTTATTCTTATAAAGCCCAGCGCATGGTTCAGCCACTGAGCTTTTGATCCACAGGATTTGGTCTGTGACTCACATAGGAATTCAACATGTTCAAACTTTGCTGTAAGTACCTTGACTGAGGCTTCTGAGGTTAATAAAAAATTAAGAGAGTAACATCTTTTACTCGGAACAGTCCATGATTCATCTATCCCTGTCAGTGCAACTGCAGAGCTACCACTTTCCAGTGCCGTATCTGTGTCCAGTGTCTGAATTCTATGTCTATTAGAGAGTAAGTGTGGGCATGACTGGACAACGACCTGACAACATTCAATATGGAAGCCGCTGTCAATCGGCATTTATTTTTGCTACAGTAGTCACATAAATAAAGTTTTAAGTCATTAGCACATTCCTAGTTTCAGATCATATTTCGTTGAAATAACCGCATGAATACTGGGCCAGATGTGCAATGGCTATAAATCAGCAGATCTCTGCAGCGTTCTGTACAGGTACATAGAAGAACTGTCTGTACAGACATAGAAGAACTCAGAAACTTACCTGAAACATTTAACAGGTAAAAATAACTGGTACAGGTAAGAGTATACTTCTAAAATATTAACAGAAAAACTCACATAATTGCCTCCAAAGATACATTAGCTGATTAATACTACCCAAAGGCACAGTTGCCCTAAACAGGTACCCTAATCTATGATGCAAATGAAGAGAGATAAAGTAGGGGAAAGTATGATACTAGAGAGGTTTAATACAATAAAATCTTCAGCTTCTGAAGTCTTTTCAGTATTAATGTCTATTTATCTCACAAAGAGAAGTTTGAGGGAAGAGGGTAGGAAAAGCACGTATTTGTTCCGGCCCAAATTTAATCATCGGTTAAAAACAAAAGGCCCCAAGCCACTGTCAAAGCAAAACTGCCAGCCCAAGCCATCCCCAACTGTCAAAGCATTTCTAAGACTGTTTAAAATAACTGGTAATGGTCCGTCCAGATTTTGTACCCCCAAAGTGCTCCCCTAAAATAAAGGAAATAAAAATCTGTGCTTAAAAACTCTTTGGCATAGGAAATAATGAGGTGGCAATAACGAGGTGGCAGTAATGAGTTTATTTTCTGATCCCAAGCTAATTCAAACCATTGGAAGATCATTCCCTAATGTACCAAGTAAGTCCCACCCCTCCTCAACTTTGAGAGAACAGAAGAACAAACATGAAAATGGGAGAGTAAGATTTGTACAGAACCAAATTCTACGAATGAATCTAGGAAATCTGCATTAAAATCTTAAAAAATTGGAGATAATGTAGAAGGAGCCACAGGATGAATTTTAAGCACTTTCAATGTTAAGCTTACTTCCGTTGTACTGAAATCACTCTCATGAACTCCATTCAACAAGCAAATTGTGCCTGAAACAACAAAAAGCAGTAGCTTGGCCAAGTTTCCTAACAGATCTTCAGATAAGACCACAAAGCTTTAGTCTGCAGGGAAAAGCAGTTGACTTGGCAAGTCTGTCTGTGGCATGCTGACCTTTTTTTCAGAGAAGGTCACCACGGAGTCAGGTTCCTGAACTTCCCAGGGATTCTGCAGCTCTAAAGCTATGGATCTTTTAGACTGTAGCGTCATGATAGCCTAAAGCAACATGAATTAACAAGCCATATTTTTAAATTCCCACAAAACCTTTTCAGAAGTCTAGGAGCAAGCAGGGGTGGTATCAGTTCAGTTCTTGGTGATCAGCAGCTGTGACCAAGAGCACGTAAAAACAGCTGCACTTAAGTGAAAGACTGACAGTTTCTGGGTTTATGAGGACGTCTGACTGTCTGTTGTCTGCTCCGACACAATCATGAGAGTTTAGCTTACGGTGCTACCAAGCTGGCTCTTTTTGTTCCATTCAATGCACTTGAAAAGAAAAATAAGTCAGTGCATTTTTTCCCAATTATTTTTTGTGGAAGAAAAGCACCCCATACACCTTGGACTGCAGGAATCAAGTTCTAAGCTACAGCAGATTATAATAAATTGATTTGCTAAACAAGCAAATAGAAACCCTTGAGTTCCACAGCATTTTAAGCAAGAGAATGAGAGACCGAAACAGGTTTAACACTGATACTAGGTTAAATCTTAAATTAGGTGTGCAAAGCTTTTTGGTTTTCGGGGTGTGGCTCACACAAGGAATGATCAAACCAGTTTTTAAAGGGGTAAAAAACCCCCGTAATTAGAGTGATGATTTCAAAGAATTGTAGAATAACTCCGATACAGAGATGTAGATGCTATTATTATGAATTCCAAAGGAGCAATAGTTGTTTACACTGTCAAACTTTGTGATTGTTCTTTTGGATGAAATGATTTACAATTTTCTAAAAAGTGCGTTTATTTTACATAGTTTATATATTTTATATATTTATCTTTGGTTTCATTTTTTTAGGGTACATCATATAAGTGGTTTAAATAAGGCAGAAGAAACTGCATGAAAGAACCCTCTTGCTGAAATGGAAAATAATTTTGAAACAAAAAATTTTTTGGGGGTAGACTAGATGACCCCAAGACGTTCCTTCCAACATGAACAATTCTGTGATTCTCTGATAGATATTTTTATATATTCTATACCACATGATANTGTGCCTGATCAGCTAGCTCCTTGCACCTAATCTAGGTAGTCATCATTTGTAAAATAATAATTTAGTCTGACAAAACTGCATATTAATATAAGTAATGTACAGTACCTAGGGATCCTTGCCAGAAGTCTCACCTTGCAGGAGGATATAAAACTGAAAATATGTGTAACATAAATAAAAGAAAATTAAAGAAAAGCTAATCTCATTATTTTCTTTAAATAAAGTTACAAACTAAAAAAAAATAGCAAATAAAAATACTAAGAGAGAAAAAGGGATATTTCTATGTTCTTGATCAGATATTTTAATGGCACACTCTCCAATTCAGTGCGTATAACGACAACAGAGAAACTATTATGACTAGTAGTACTCGAATTCCTTATACAAAATAGATCACTCATATGCATATATACGTACACATACACATGACAAACCAGCCTAATATAATCCTCATTTATTTGTACTTATCGTTCTACGTGCAAACACAAGTTTCCAGCTATTCTGAAGTTCATGAATACTGCATAAGCAGTACTGGAAGTGCATTCCTAGCATTCAAAGATTTTAAAAAAGAAAGACTGTGATTGCTTTTCAACCAAGTATTAACACCAGGCAGAATCTACCCCTCCTGTACAGAAACTGAGTAATCATGCCGTGTGCAGGTGGAGCGTGGGAGGTGGAATCCACAGTCAGTGAATGAGGTTGCTGGGCAAGACACACACACGCACACCCACGCAGCAGCTGCTACGGCTTTTCCTGTCAATAGCCCCAACATCTGAGGGAGACAGGTTTTCTTCAAAGGTGAGCTGATATAGCTGCACAAAGGTTTAAGGACATTTTTACTGGCATTTTTGCTAATTATTGCTGAATTACAGCTATGTTCTAGTAAATAAAGGTAACGTCTCCGTTGATTTCAGCTGGTACAGGAGTGGACACCTAAGGACTGTCATCTGCTCTTTCAAATCAATGGCTAAACTTGTGTTGACTTCAATCATCCTGGAACAAACAGACCTTTAAACCTGAGGCTCTCCTCCAAACACAACTGGGTGAAACTCAGCAGGCGTTTTGCTCAGAAAGGCTCCTGAATGAACTTCCAATTGCTAAAAACAGCCCCAGCACACATAGGGATGCATACTGGCACTGCCCATCTTCTATCTACTGTCTGCACTGAAATGTATTTTTGTAAAAGACGTAAACAGCTCTCAGGATCTGAGCCTTTGCTGATCAACCTCTTCCTGGTCAGTACTAGGCAACATGAATATGTATGTGTATTTTTACTCATACATGAAACTAATTGTTCTAATGCTTGTTATTTGTTGGCATCCAGCCAAGAATCGGAAATGTGACATGGTAATTTTGAATCTAGGTTTTGGTTGCACTCCTGAATATGAAGATTTGCATTTCAGAAAATTAAGACATTAAAAATGTTGTGATTAATGTCCTAGAACTGATGTCTGAAATGGCAAAAGGAGAGTGGGAAAAGGTAGTAACAAATATCACAAAACTAGTAAAAGCAGACAAATAATAATCCCTTCTGTTCTGCTTTTATAAATTGAACAGAAAACGACCATACGATCTTTTGGCTGGGGACAACCAACGAACAAATCAAACTCAAACATCTCCCATGTGTGGAGCACATCAGGTTCTCTACCAAATCTGTTCAGTAACACTAAAAAAAGGATTTAAGAAAGATCTGCTATGAATACCATGAGGATTCCTGAGAAAGCTACACTTCAGAAATATTTCAGCTTCTTAAACTTTATCACATTAACACTAGTGAACCATCATAAATACTGGTGAATGACTCGTGAAGAGGGGATTGTATATGTTGCTCACCACAACTGATGATGTAGATCAGCCTACGGTTCCAAGAATGTTAATGTGGGGGCCCTCTTCTCTTTTGTTTCCCCAAAAGATTTCACTCCGTTGTTCCTCTAACACATTCTATTTTCCTTTTACTAAGTGCTATACAAAAGAACTCTCAACAGTTGATTCCTTGCTGCTGATGAAATGCAACCCCTAAGATCACAGCTCCTAACTTTGCTTATCGCTAAGGTACGTACACAGGAGATCACAGAAGCCACAGACAAATCACTCAACCATGCTGAGGCAACCAACCACAGGTGAGCAAAACAGTTTTGGCTGATTATTGCAGGCTGAATGAAGCTGGTGGCTGGAAGAGGCTGACATTTCAGGATTGGTCAGCTCACCTATAAGCAACAATATTTTATATGCTGTGGCATAGATGTGTGCCTTTAATGCTGGTTTGACTTTGTAAATACATTCTTCTGGTACACAACTATTTTGGTTATTACCATTTAATGTTTTATAAACAACACAAGATAGCTACACAGCTTTGAAACAACAGTTTACACGAACTACAATGCCTGAGTCTATCTTACAGTTGGAAAATGAGTTGGAGCTGCTTACAACAAAGATTTGGAGATACCCCAGCTCAGCATCTGGGCTGTAGAGGCAGATGAACTCCTACAGATCAGAGGGACAAGATGGAGCTGAACCTCACCAGGGTGCTGAAAGGTCTCCCGCTAATATCTGACATGTACATAAAATGTGTAACAGTAATCTAATGAAAGACCTTACAAGTGCTTGTGGGCCACAGATCCTCTATGAAGGTGCTTCTGGGTTCTTTCCTTTTCATCTAAAATATTTATATTTTAACCTAATAGGATATACAGGAATTTGGATAAAAAGCACTTTTATCAAATACTAGTTGGTTGTTTCACAAATATTATAAATTGCACTGTATTTACTGTTGAATTTATATTGTAGTCTTAAGCATTTCTGTTTTCCTTCAAATCCTACATGTATTGTCAGCCATATTAGCTCAAGGCTAAATATCAAATCTGCATCATATTTCTCTCTTATGCTCCTTTTTTCATTCTCTGGTAAATCAGTTATTATAGTAGAAATCTGTATACAACCAATAGCATTGTTTCAGAGGTACTGATATAACTGAACCAGAATCTAAACTGATGTTCTTATTTATGCCAAACTTTATGTATTTTTAATGTTTATGGTCTAATTCATAAATCAGCCTTAGAGTGTTGTTTTCCTTTCTTTTCCTTTATGAAGATGCAAGAATGGCACATTTGATGGGAGATTAAAAGAGAACTCCAAGATGAATTATTCAGGAGAGCAAACAATATTCTTTTCTAAAGAAAATGATAGCTTTTAGAAATAGACTGCAGTATGTACAGAGCCTGTGTAAATACAGGAAAGTAAGAAAGTAAGAATGAAATAAACAACTGGTTTTGAAACAAAAAGACTATTTCTGATACCTAAATCATTAGCCTACATTTATTCAAGTGTGACATTAATCCAGAAATGTAGTGTGAAGTGCTGACCCTGTTAGTCAGTGACAAAACGCTCATTGACTTGAGAGGAATCAGGATTTCACCTCATCAGTGTGAAATATTTATAGTTCCTTCTAATCAATTTTAGGCATTAAATTTAAATATGTTTTGTTCCTTTTCTTTGGTCCTCCTTTCCTTTCGGGGGGAAAAAAAAAAGGAAAAAAAAAAAGAAAGACAGGAAGATAATCTGACTACTCCAGTACTCGGCTTGATTTATCCTAGAACCTTTTTCGGCTTTATACGTACAAGGTTCTTGTAAAAGAACAAACCCTTCAGAAAAGGGGGCTGGCCTTAAAAAGCTCTCAGAATATTATGAAATAAAAAGATGTAACTCCATTTGCCGTGGACACTATGAAAGGTAGAGTAAACGACTGTGCTAGGCTCTGTGCTGCTGTGCCTGATCAGCTAGCTCCTTGCACCTAATCTAGGTAGTCATCATTTGTAAAATAATAATTTAGTCTGACAAAACTGCATATTAATATAAGTAATGTACAGTACCTAGGGATCCTTGCCAGAAGTCTCACCTTGCAGGAGGATATAAAACTGAGATATCCTCACTCTTCAAGTCCTCAGCTGAGGGAGAGGTTGAAGGAAATTCACGCCGCTGTCACTCCTGGCATTCCAGTTCTATATTGGAAAAGCATAAACCACCTCAGTATCCTTCAAGAACTAAGTAAAAGATTTCAAAGACTCACATTCAAACCTCATAGTCTTTCTGCCTCTATTCTATATTAGGGTAGTAAGTATATTTACAGAAGATAGCGGTCAATAGCTAAATGGGTCCTTACAGGACGAGCCCAAGCATGGTGAGTATGGCGAGGTAAAGGTCTTTATTTTCTGCCGGAGTGACTGATCTAACAGGGACTTTCCCCTCACCCATCCAGCACAAAAGAGCTTGGAGATGGACAAAACCAGCTAGGCACAGCGTCAGCAGAAGTGGGTAGCAAATACCACTCAGTAGCAAATTAACTTTTGGGAAAGAACAGAGGAATTCTGTCTCTAAGGGGGTTTCTTTGACTTACTTGGCCTGCAATGGCTGAAGTTGGGGTTATGCTACTTACAAACCACTGTCTGATTCAGGGCACAATCTAGTTAAGTGCTTGGAACAACACTAAACATAGAACTGTCAGAATACAAATTGGTTATCTGCCCACATTGCTATTTGATTATATCCTACGAAGTGTTCTCTCTGTAAAAAATTATGTCACTGACTTATCAATTTGTGTGACTTTACCACAAATTTTGCACAATTTGATGTTTTTGTTAAAGCACCATTTCCTAGAATTGGATGATTGTGTAATTATTTCAAACAAAAATTAAGTTTCTATAGCCCAGTGGGTTGTATAGTAAACCTTGAATTCATTACTTGATTATTGCCCAAAATCTCAGAAACAGCAACCAAAAGAAGCTCAAATATTCCCAGCTTTTTAGAAAAGAAATCATATTTTCTGTGTGTCTGGATTTTTCAGTACTTCTGCTGCACCAACTGTCTGGGCTTTCCTACGCAACAAGAATATTGATCTCAGGGAATCATTAGTAAGTCATCCCAGGAAAAAGTTTAGAGATGGCTCTATGCTTTCTGCCTCTAGAGGCTGAGAAAAATATTTGCAATCTAGATTTACTGGGAAAAAAAGCAAGCCATGGCAGAACCTTCTCAGCAATAAGCAGAAATGGTTCTTAGTGAACACTAGACGAGAGATTTTAACCGTTAGTAGAATAGTACACGAAGAGAACCGATGCATTTTACTGGTGATGTAGACATAGCAAGTACAAGCTCTGACCATGTCATTGATGCTGTCATACACATGGTGATGAAAGAAACAGCAGCAGACAACAAGGAAAAGAATGTCATCTAGTGAGGGAAAACTGCAGCCGCAAGAAAACAGGTTAAAACAGCAGACTTTCATGCCTGACCCATTTGCACATTCTGAAGGTGACCTGAGCTTCTAAGGATGGTGGGACTTTTTGAATGAGTCAAAGAAGCTGTGGCATGAAGACCACAAAACATTTTTAGTAGTTTTTGACTTTTGGCAGTATTTGGGTATGCTTGCATTTTCTGCAGACACAGCTGGATTACAAAGCACTGACGATGACAAGGTCAAGAGCACAGACACGTAACCAGCTGCAACTATCCTGCTAACATGCTTCACAGCTCACATCTGGGGCTGGAACGATGGCCCAGCATCACGGTAAAGCAGTCCTGAAACTCCGTCAAAGCAGAACTGTATATTCAACTACTAAGCTGGAAGCAGTACGTCACTTTTAGTTGCACCGATGCATAACTCAAGGACACTGCTAGTCTCTTAATGGATTGCCTGCAGCCTAGATTGAAAGAAAGATCAAAACATAACTAAGAAGCTCAAACAGAAACGCTAACAGGAAAACTAACATTGACCAATGAGTAAGACTTCGTCATTCCTTTTGACTACTGCTTCCACAGGTTTCATACAGGAGTTCAAGGTGACATAACATTACACTCACACACTTGAAAATTTTGCTTTCCTTCCTCTGATTCTCAGTTAAACCATCCTCACTAAAAGTTCCTTGCAAATTTCTGCCCGTAATTAAATGAAAAAGATGAACCTTCACTTGAAATTCGCTTCAAAACCCAGTACGGGATTTTTGGCAAAAATGCAACAGAAGCCTGTATCTCATGACAGTAATTAGGTAGGGCAATGTAGTTACTTAGGAGAACTGGGGCCCAAGCCTACAATATTCCCTGAATAGCTTTCCCAAAAGAACAGCTCCACAGGACTGAATTAAACCGCAAAACTACCATTAGTAAAAGTAGTAACAAAGATTAGTATTTGTGAGATCAGGATGTTTTCCCCTTGGATTCAGCAAAGCCCTTAAATGTATACTGAATTATAAACAAGTGAGTAATTCCATCCCTGTGTGACAAGCTGCTTAAATACAACTGGAATGCCTAAGTGCTCTGCTACACAGGGATGCCATTACTCACATATTTAATGATAAGCACACGCTTATTATTTAACTTTTTATGTTGCCATGCCTAAAGAGAAGCATACAACTACTTAATGTACAATTATGAAACGAGACTCCGCACCCCCAGAGCTTCCTGCATAAAAGAGAATATAGAGAAGAGATAAAAAAGCAGTAGAGTGACATCTGTGAAACTAGATGTAATTTGAATCTGCCTTAATCTTATTTTATAGGTGATCAGATTGAATGATGACAGATTCAGCCTTATTTCACACTAGTTTGAAAGACGAGAAATAGTCCGCTTCTTTGGCAGAGTCTTCCCTTTTTTTTCCTGCGCGTCTTGACACTTATCTGTACAAGATACCCACAAAGTGCTCTTTGCAGACCCATTTAGTTAATTAGCTATATCCTGTTTTTCAAATTCTGTAGACTAAACAGCAGATTTGGTAAGCAAAAGGCATCTTGACATATCCTGAATGCACTCCAATATTATTTAAGCAGATCTAGCAAGTCACACTACCAAGATTTTCACATGATATTTCAATCTATTTTCACATCAATAACTGCTTGTGCAATTATAATTCATATTAGTATTTCTGCATTGCCCTAGCAAAGATAGACTTCATGAAATCAAGGAAATGTGTGACAATATTTGTGTTTTTCTCCAAACTCATCTATTCATCGTTCCAGATGCAACTTATATCAATAGGGAAATTTTACAATCATATACATTTAAAGTCCACTTTCAACAAATACTGGGAAGGTAAGCATTACCATTTTCAACAGCTGTTGTCTGTGAAAAAACATGTATGCAAATAAAAGACGCACCAGAGTATTTTCTTCCAAGTAGGTTACAATGCTGCCATTCTATAGAGATTTTGATAGCCTATCTCTAGAGCCTCTGACGTGTAGTTTGGGAACCCTGCACAACTTCAGAAATACATTCTTCTATAAAAGGGAATAAAACATGCCAGCCTTGGCACAGATTGTCTGCAGTGGCAAAGCCAAAAATGAAAAAAATTATAAAGTTATCTTAAATGCCATGCACTGTGCTCCACGAGCTACTATATTTTAATTGGGTAACTTCCCACAAGAGGGCTATTACTGCACTTCTTGCATAAGAAGAGCTCCTCATAATTTCAGGAGGACTATAGCATAAATTAGAATTGTAAGGGTTTTTTGAATGTTCTGATCCTGAAGTTGGTGATCCTGTCCCCACTAAAAGAAGTATGCAAACAGAAACCTTTAACTTTTAATGTTGCATTTACTGGCATCGATATACTTTCTGCATATAAATCTAAGCCAATACATGAATGCATGGTTAGACTGAGGGCAAAGTGCTCAGCCCCGAAGTCTGATCTCCCAGTCATTCCTTGCTCAGTCTTTCACTTGATGCCAATGCCAAGCATTTTCAAAACATATTTTTTATTGCTGTCCAAGCTTTCTTTTTCCTTGATGGGATGAAACAATAGCATGTCATCTGGTCGATATTTTTGCACATACAATATTTTGCAAAGTCCAAAATTTGCACGCCTCTCATTCCTTTCTTCCCTTTAGGTGGCTGTTGCTCAGCCTGAGCTAATAGCTACAAAGTTCTTTACACACTGCCTTTTCAGATTACCTTTATTTATCTAGGAACTGCAAGGCTCTCTTCCCTAATGTTTTCAGGTGCTACATCTCACATCTTTGCTTGCCGTGGTGTTTCCTCTGTATTATGGGGTCGCTTGACAATTATTGACTCTTTTTTCTCTTCTTACTAAATTTACAACTTTTTGTTGTTCCCTTTACCTTAGTCTTAGCCTTTTAAGTTTGCCAGCTTTCCCCTGGGGAAGAGAAAAAAATAACTTGTTTTGTGAAGAAAGCACTAGAAGTCAGGAGCCAAGATGTGCTATAGGGAACTTATTTTAGACATGTAGGGCATCCGCCAGTTTGGTAGCCTCAGAAGACTTTCCATGGAAAAGCCCAATGGTTTTTCCATTCTTTTCCGTGTGCCTGTGATGTAACAGGATGATGTGGAGTGCTTGACAGTGCTCTTACAGCAAGAGCATGTAAAACTTCTCGTAAGTTAACTACGTTACATTTTTTCTCAAATTAAATTGACATTCTACAGAAATTCAATCATCGCATTTATCATCCTAAACCTTCCCCTTATCACACTAACCCTGCACAGGTGTTGGGGTTTTTTTTTCTGAGTTGTACGGAATACGGACCTCGAGCTTTAATCTAAATGTAGTAGTTTCACAGTTTCTTAATCCTTTGGGGTTTTCTTTCCAGAAAGAGGTCTTTTGGGCTTGTTTCTCACTTCTCTGAAGTAGGTTTTGGGTTCTGTGCATTTTTTCAATCTGGTCTTCAATTCCACACTACCTTTTTCCCTTTTGGAAGGTCTGGCAAGACCTTCCGGTTTAAAACCTGTGCTGTTCTGTTGATTTTATCTGGCCGTTTATACATGCCAAGGAGTAGTTCTTTTCACTGCATACAGGAAGCTGTGGCACTGATTTTTTGCAATTTCTGATACCAATTACATTGTCTGCGCTAGTGAGTTTGGATCCCAGACTGATCCTTGCAGTCAGCTTGCTTTTGCTTAGTGCTGTCTTTAGGCACGCTAGGTCTGTGAGCCGCTGTTAACTGTGGCACTCTTGTTAAAATACGACTTTCCTCAGCCCCCATTTAACTGCTTCACAATTAAAACAAATTCTTGTGTTCTGTATTTTACAGTGTTGTTGTCAAACCATCAGAAATGACATAAAAAGTCTTCTAAAAGAATCTATTTCCCTTGATATGGAAAATCGCTACTGATTTTTGCACAACCACATGGTTGACTTGAAAAATATATGCGGTCTTTTTTATTATCACTAACTAATGAATTATTTTTCCATTCAAGAGCAAACTGCTCCTTTAAAGGCTATGAAATCCTGGTCTTCTCCCAAGACTTCTGTGCAGAGAGCCAGCTCATCTGATACTTGGAGGTGAAGCAGATTTCAGGTGGATGATCAGACGCCCCATGGGACCACGTGGTGACGAGCACCGCGTAACTGCAAAATGCGCATGCTCCCATTTGGCCAGGGGTATGGACTAGCGAGAAGCCCACAGAGCCTGACGAATGAGGCCTAGGCATGAGGGTTTTGCCTGCTGGGAGAAGTCCTGATTTCCCGGCCCTACCGAATGAAGGCAGTAACCCCGCTACAGCAGCGCTCAGGCTAGCGCAGTTTAGTCCAGCTCGGAGTAGACAATGAATTGTCTTGGTGTATGCGAGGGTGCCCTCAGCCTCCCCTGCCCTGTGAGGGGTCTGCTGGTTTCCACACTGCGCAAACAGTGTGGGCTGGGCCATGGGGTGCTTGCTCGCTTCCCACTCACCTGAGCTGTGCCCCATGGGTAAGTGGGAAGCCTGCGGCCGTGGGTGCCCCTGCCGTGGGTGTCCCTACCCTGGGTGCCTCCGCTCTCCTCTCCCTGCTCTTCCGTGATGCTCCAGCACTGCCATTTCCTCTCAGACTGAGAGCCGTTGCGCTGCCACCGAGAGGCACCTCTCCCTCTCCCTCTCTCTCCCTCTCCCTCTCTCTCCATTTTCACACTCCACCCACTTTTTGCTTTCTTTCTCCATCTCTGCCACCGTCTCTCTCTCTTTCTGGACTTGTCTTTATTTGGCACTCCCGGAAGCTGCTGGGCATTTCTCTCCCTGCCTGCGCGGGCAGCTGATGTGACTGACTGACACCGGCTCCCGCTGAGGAGGAGGAGGAGGCGGCGAGGAGGAGGAGGAGGAGGAGGGAGAGGGAGAGGGAGAGGGAGAGCAGCGGCGAGGGAGGGGGGAGCGAGTGACCAGCCACGGATTCTCATTGCCGAGAGGAGGGGGGGAAAAAAGCCTACGCGGGTCATCAAAACAGGTAACTCAAGAGCCAGCAGCAGCGGGAGGGGCGGGATGCGGGGAGCGGCCCGACCCCCCCGGCCCCGGGCAGGCTGGGGCGGGCCCGGCGCGGCGCGACCGGGGCTCGGGGTGCGCTCCCTGCGGCGGTGGCGTGGAGGGACCCGGCCGCGGCAGCGGACATCTTGGGGAGGGGGGAGGGTGATGGGGGGCGTCTTCGGGCTGGGCCCGGGGGCTGCAGGGCGGTGGCGTAATTCGTTGAGCGGGCAGTGCCCTGGGCGCTATGTGGGTCAGGGCCCCGCGGGCGCGGCCGCGCTGACGGCCGGGACCCGGGTGTGCCCCTCCTCCCGGCGATAAGTGCGGCCGGGCGGGGGGCAGCAGTCTGTAGGAGGAGGGGGGGAACCCGAGCTAAATACCACGGCGGACGAGGGATCTTCTTTGGGTCTGCAGCCGGACCTCCTCCTCCGCCAAGCCCCTGGTCAGCGCCGGCGGCAGCCGTGAGTGACTGCCGGGAGGGTGCCTTCGGCGGTGCCTTCGGCCGTGCCCCAGCCCTCCACCGCGGATCCAGCTTTCCGACGGGTTATTATTAAAAATGCCCTCCGCTTGTTTATGCAGACCTGACTGTGTTAAGCGACGCCAGGCTTGGAATTCTCTTAATCAGCGTAAGACGATCTAATTGGGAGGCAGGCAGCTAGTGCTGGTGGGTTAGCTGGGCTCCGAGCCCTTGGCTCCTCAGGCGCTTGGAGCCACAGGGGTGGATGTGGTGGGGGTGACTGAACAGCCTGGAGGTTTAGCCCGGAGAAAAGAATTACTATTTAAGAATATGTAAGGGATTCTGCGAATACGAGGCGGCGTTCAGAGGGGGCAGGAGGAAGGCAGAAAGGAAGAACTGTGAAGCGTCGATGCTGCATTTTGCAGTGACCTGAGATCCGAAGGTGCCGTGCTCCTGCCTCAGAGACGCAGCCAGCACAGAGCCGCGGAGGACTTGTCGTGACCCCACCTAAAAATGTGAAATCTGCCCTCTGCTTCGAGGATTGCTGTAGATCTGTATCTTAGCGCTACAGGATCAACAGTGAGGCTTTTTGTCAAGTAAAATCCAGATTTCATAATGCATAGGGACAGTCTTAAAAACAAAGACCATCTGGAGAAGAAAGCTTTCTTTATTTGCGTTACCTGAATGTGGTTCTTTTCCAAGGATGGAAAACGTTTTCAGAAAAAAAAAACCCTACACAGAGGCCAGTCCGTTAGGAAATAGTTGGAACGAGTGCGTTTAGCAGGGGGGGCAGGGTGGGATCAATGCTGCAAATTTTTATTAATTTATTTCTAAGCCAGGCAAAAGCGGCTGTGGTTCATGGACTACTATGTTTCATTGTTCTGTGAACCTGTAGGCAGGAAACGACACCTACTTCAGAAATGTAACTTAAAATTTAGAATAGCGAAGTGGAGATAGAATGAGTTGAAACTCAGTACAGTACTCTCAAAGCTGGCCTATTGAGACATTGCTGCAAGTCAGATACCTAATTTTATTCAAATTTTATCCTAGCATTTCCTTTTAATTTCTTATTATGCAAATGATAAACTTTTTTCTGATTCTATACATTCTCAACACAAGGACTGCATAACACTGATTCTATTTTGAGCAAGTTTGCGCAAGAACAAAGGCGACCCACCTTCTGTAGCAAAGCCAGGCACGTACAACAATATGGCCCTTTTAGGTCTTGGGCAAAACAAAAATGCTAGTCTTCAGAATATTCTTATGATTCATTGGCATCTTCCCCCTCAAACAAATGCTGCTCAGATGCGGAAGGTAGACAGGCACAAATCCAAATGTAATGAATAAAATATATTTTCTTAATTAAATAAAAATGAAGAGGATGTGCATTATTTACTATTACAGTAGAACCAACCTATGATATGTTTTCATTGTTCTTTGTCAGCTATGGTGCTCACTTAAGTGGAGAAAAGGAGCGAGGGTGCTAAGATTGCATGTTACTAAACTGCCCCCATCATTAGATTTTCTAATCCCAGTGTATACTTTTTATTAACCATTTCAAATACATTGAGGACCCTATGTTAGGAAAAAAAAAAGAATTAAAATTCTCCCAGGACTGAAATTCATGAGAATGTGAATTAGCAGGTATCGGAAAAGAAGTAGAGTGCAGCAAGGAGGGCTGGAAACCAGATGAGTTGTATTCAACTTGCAGCCTTGACGTTGACTCGCAACATTACCTGGAGCAAGTCAGATAGTCTTCCTACGTTTAAAGCTGTGGCCCATCAGCGATGGTAACGTTGCAAGAGGATTGAACTCTAGAGAGAAAAATGGTGAACTGCCAAATACATTAAAAAAATATTCTTTTTGGTTCTGCATAAGTTTTTAACATGTGCAACAGCAGCAAACTCAATAGTTGCAGTTGCTGCCTACTAGAACATCTGACTACATGAAACAGAACATTCTTTATTTATTGTGCTTATTGGGGCAAAACCAAAGGATCACCTTCAATAAATCAGGTATAAATTATTGCAGTTATTCAGACAGTAGTTTTATTATGAACTAGTTAAAAGATTTTGCTTGATTAAGCACCCCTAATGTATAGAAATAATTTTAATTCCTTTCTCTAAAATTCTAAGTGCGTCTTTTGCAATAGGGGGAGCAATTGGGAACTCATCATTTTCCTGAGGTAGAGAGTCAGCTCCAGTTGCTTGCATATTTTTGAAAAACGAGTCATTTTGGCAGATATGGTTTACTGACTCTTCAGATAAGAAATGCTTTGATCTCTAAAGGCTCAGCTATTCTTTGAGAATGTTACCGCTAGAACTATACCAGAATATCAGCACCTTTACTAAGCAGTATATATTCAAATGACAAAAACACACATAGGCACAGCTGCAGCTATGGCAGGGATTCTGCTGATTCAGCTAGTTCAGCAAGGGTATGGGTTTGGGGGTTTCATAAACCTCTGTGATCTTTGTCACCATGTTAGCAAGACTTGATGGCATAGACGTGGCCTTAGTCCATATACATACTGGCGACTGTTGTCTTCATTTCACCTGTGTACGTAAAGTGTTCTGACTATGTCAAATTTCAGGGACTTTTTTTGTTACCAGAAAAAGGTCCCATTGAGACTACTTTCCTGAGTATGTGGAAATTGCTGTGTATGACCCACAATTTTTCATAGAATAGAAGGCTAAAGAAATTGCTTGCAAAATCTGAAATACTGGTAGTAGTATGCTGAGAATCAAATGCTTAATGCTTTTGTAGCATATATTAAAAAAAACAGGTAAATGCTCAATTATATAATTGAATAGTGTTGTATTTTTCCAAGAAGACGCACTCAGTTCCTATGCATTTAAGTTATGTTTTGTATTAGTTTAAATACTTAATTAATTGATTTTTGGAAGGAATGCAAAGAATGATTTACATTTCCACATGTAATTCGTCATTGTCGAGAGAAAAGAAACAGCAGAATAATTCACCTAACATCCTCCAAAACGTCCTCCAAAGCAACCATCGCAGAAAAGGCTAACTTTACAAGCATCTAAGATGGGTCCAATTTGATCTTTCTGGGCTTCACGGCACCTTGCACTGAAACAGAGGAGGGATAAATAGCCAAATGTCTCAGATCTTGTAAGTGAGCAAGGTTGCATGGATTATCATTAAAACTCAGGACCTCTGAGTAGTAACCAGGTTACAGCAGGAAATAGAAAGGTCTTTTTTAGTAGCAGATGGCCCATTTCATCCTGAATCAGAAGCAAAGGCACAACGGATTGCGATGCTAGCGGTATTGCAGAATCAGTGGGCTGAATTTTAGAAAGGGAGATTGGCCGAGGCCTTGAGTTTTTGTGATCAGTACAGACCACAAATGAGCTGCAGAGCAGAGAGTACTCACTTAAACAGCAAAAAAATTGCTTCAGCCCTCCTGGCTGCCACCATGCTGTAAGAAGGGCCGTGGGCTGCAGGCTGAGCGTGGCGGCTGTGGTGAACCAGAGACCATCAGACATGGAGATCATAATTGCAGCAGGACGTTCTAGTAAGAGCAAGAACGCTAGCTAACTTGGCTGAAACCAAGCCCAACTATTCAGGCTTTGGCATACTATGTATATGCATGAGAAGTAGGGTGTGGAAGTGTTGTGAAAGGCCACCCTCACAGCAAACGAAACCGTTACTAACCTTGGTACTGAATAACTCTACAGTCTTGTCTTCTCTGCAGAAGTTATTTGACAGTTTGTGTTTTTAGAACTTGCAACACTATCTGTTTAAACTTTCCCCCTTTGCTTTTCTCCTTTTACATCCCAGAAGTACTGAAACACTGTAAGAGTTTATACTTTGTGGAGTTTACCCTTTCGGACAGCACAAATTCAATTTGGTTGGAACCGTAGCATAAAGAATCTTACTGTTCAGTTATTATGAACTGAGCTGAAGCACTTTAATAAAATCAATGCCTGCATGCAGTATTTTCTCAGTTCAGCAAGGCAGCCTGCTTATATACAGTAATTGGACTTGTGACAGGTAATTAAGTGGCTTGTAAGGCCTTTAGGATGCTTGATTACATGCAAAGCACCACACTAATACATAGTAAATGAGGTGGCTAAGAACATAGTGTTTCTGTTGATTGGAGAGATACTAAAACTCTTACACTTCATTGGAGGGAGAGAAGAAAATAAAACCAAGACAAAAGACTATGAGCAGCGGTGACATAAAAAAGGAGCATAAAAAGAATAGGAGAATGTACTTAGAAATTGGGTTGCCTTGGTTATTTTAAGTCAATCATGGTTACACAGACTGTCAAGTCTTGACTGCTTCAGTATATCATTAAATAATGAACTTGTTCTTTGTGATGACAAAATTGGTAAGACAGTCAAAATTATTCAGGGAGGGATAGGAGCTCTTCACAGAACTTACATATAATTAGAAAGTGAAGTGATATTCCAGGAGAGTCTAAGCACATACATGAACACATAATATATTTTAAAGAATTCTTACTGAATTATCAGAGACCTAACCACAGTCCATGCTACTATTACACTGACTTGTAAACACACAGCTTGACATGTGCAGTTGCTCACCCATAGTTATGGAACTAAACTGGTATGTGATAAGAAACCTAAAATGCGTCTTAGGGGTGCTTGTCAAAATGGGGATTGTTTTACAAAGCAGTTTTGTAATATTTTTTGAACAGTGGGATACAAAAATGCCTCCATTCCTTTCCTGCATGTTTTTGTAGACGGCAGCCTGATCAGTAGGAGAGGGAGAGAAGCAGAGGAAGAGCCAGAATGCAAAGTATGCTTTGTGGTACCAACAACATAAAGCTAGACAAAAGAAAATCTTAGGTTAAATGGAAGAGGCACAACATGAACATGCTTTTTCCTCTTCTCCATAAAAATCTTTTTTGCTTATAAAAAATAACCCTTTAAAAACACAGAGTCTGCCAAAGAGAGAAGTCCACGGACAAGATAATGTAGGTAGCACACTCTTACGCACAGCAACAAAGGACTCATTTGTAGCATATAGGTGGTTTTAACACACACATTGAGCTATGGACAGAAATATTTTATGCTGAGTATACTGGAGCCAGCCAAGACTTCAAACCAACTTACCAGTCAGAGTGGCACACCCATCCACAAAAATTAGAAGTCACACAGACATTTTGTCTTTCTGCCATTCCAGGTATAGCACTTGTCCATTTTTACAAAATAAATAAACAAAAATTTGTGAAAAATCTAATACTTAGATACACAAGACTGTATCTGTTACTAGGATTAAAAAAAAAAAGATTTTTTTTCTCTATACTTAAAAGAGCACAGCTTCCAAAGGAGCTGGTGGCAGATCTAGGGGCAAAACAAGAAAAAAAGGTCACCAAAGGCTCTGATTTGAACCCTGAATCATTCTCCTCACACAGGGCTTCACTGAGAGGTCTTCTGGTTTAATCCAATTTGACATCAGCTGGACAAGCCTCTGTTTACATTCCTCCCATACAGCTAATGGGAAACAAAACACAAACCATACAAGGTAATGTTTCTGCCTGTCTACCAACACACGCTTTCTTCTAACCAATACTCCCTTGCTTTGCATTCTCCACCCAAAATCTTTTATGGTAGTAACCCAAATAGCTACAGGGGCTCCTCGTGAGCCACTCAGCCAGCACCAGGCTGCTTCTGAGCTCTGCCTGGGAACGAGCAACCCTGAGGCCCCAGGCCAGTGGGTTTTCATTGTCTGGAGCAGAATGGGGTGCAGCAGGAATTTGGGTCTGATGCCAAAGGTGGCAAAAAACCTGCCCGCTCAACACAGCTTGGAGTTGGTACATACATTTGAATGGCATTTCAGGCTCAAGCTGACTGTGGGGTTCTTTTTCAGAAACAAAGTGCCATAACATGCTTTTGTAATCTCAGAGGATGTTCAGGAACGTGTATGCCTTTCCCCTCCCTTTACATATATTGATACGTATTGTACAGAAGAATGCTTAGAGGACATAGTACTTTGGTTCTATAAAATGCTGATGATAGTACCGGCTGGCAATCTAGGTTTTTGTGTATTTTATTTTGCATCTCAGTGGCAATTTATTAAAGGACTGTCAGATGATGAGCATGAGTGAGACCTGGCTTTATTTTTCAGATGCAAAGTGGATTTGGAAGGACTGGTACTTAGGGGAAGAAAACCCAAATAAACAAACAAGTAGCTTCTCTTTCTTCTAAATTAATAGAGTGCTAGGAAGTAAAACAAACCGTGGAACTTTGTACTATCTTGTGCTGATGTTTGTCAGAATAATGTCATACTTTACAGTGTGGCACCATCCTGTGTTCAAAACTGCCGTTTTTACATGCCTGATAAGTCATCATATGTTTATTTTATCCCTTTATGCTACTATACTGCTTTTCCCTGTGAGCTCGTTACAGCTTGTTTCTTCTTGAGATTGAGCAATATGGTCCTCTGTCACATACAATGATAACAGGAATAGTCCCTGTGTGTTTTGGCTTCCAGTTTGACTGCCATTTGGGATGAGTATGTCAGAGAATTTTAGTCTACAGACAAGTTTTTTTGCTTGATAATAGCTAAATGGTGGTTTGAGGCAGCTGTGAAATTGGGGAGAAAAACAGTGATATTCTCCCAAGGCCTGTCTATATAAAGAGATTGCATTTTGGTCTTCAGCATGCCTTGTCCTACCTGGTTTTGGCTTCCCTTCTTTTTGGAAAGAAATGACAGATGGTAGTATTACCACATGCCTTTAGCACTCCCAGAAAAGATACCACTAACACTAAACAGGGCAGATCTGTGGATCCTCCCTCTTATTTTTTGTGCACAAGACACAGCCAACAAAGTCAAGTTTAAATGATTGTCAGTAGATGCGGGTTAACACCTTTCCTGGCTCTTAGTTGACCTTATTTTCAATGAAGGACAGTGCACTTCTCCACCAAGAGAGCAAATGGATACAGCATTACATGGGAGTTGAAGCACTGTTGTTTTTAACTCCTTATAGCTGGTCAGCATCAACTCCAGGAAAAGATATGTGACTAACCCCAATAATCCAATTAAAGATCAAAGCTTTAATTAAAATCCGAGTAGAGGTGAGACAGAGAATGTGTCTTGATGTAAAAATGTGGTTTATGAGAGTGGAAGCACCCTATAGACGTATTTACATTTTCCGTACTTTTCATTAACGTGCAAAGATTTTATTTGGCACTGTAAGTAGACCAGTGTTATTATTTATTTATAATACAAGCTCCAATGCTGTATTGCACAGACAGTATCCTCACGAGTCAAGCTGTACCATTTGTGTTCTGACTCCTCTTGAGCTGTGGCTTTGCAGCATCGGTTTGACCGTGCAGAGTGCAGTGTGGAGTGGTAAGTAATGAGGTGAGCAGCTGAATATAGGCCAAGAAAATGATGAAGGTTGTTGTAATATGAGCCAAATACGTGGATCCCTAAATATAGGCAAAGATGTCAGTCAATGTTTAGATTGAGAACAGGTGAAGAGAGCTGTCATGCTGTTGCTTAGTGGAGTCTTCACTTCAGAACAGTACCATTAATTCCAGTCTTGTTTGTAAGATGATAGATACCTAGTCAGTGGATGGTAAAACAAAATGTAAATGTAAGGTTGTTATATGTACAACTAATTTGCTCTTGTATTGTTATATACAGTAATGGAAAAGTATACTTGCACTTTATTCATACATCACAGGGATACCTGTGTTTATGTGCACACACATAAATAAATATAGATATAAATACCATGTAGTCATGAATATGTAAGTACACGGATAAAAAGGTAGGTTCAGTGTAAACATAATGGTTGAGGAGTTCGTAAGTGTAACATTCCTTATAAAAACAATGAAAACCTGGCATTCCTAATTTTATGGTAAAAATGGTTCCTACTTCTGTCTAAAAAGACCATAAGAATATATTACTCTGTGATTGCCTCACTGGTGATACCCGCTTTTGGAAGAACAACACTGTAGTTCTCCAGCTAATGGGAATAGAATAAAGCTGTGAAGAATATAGCGAGCAAAAGACTATTTCGCAGTTGGAAAGTGCTGCATAAAAATGTTCATAGGGTTATTGAGTTGGGTTATTCCCTTGAGCTTCTGACACTGTAATACATATTCTTAGCGTCTTACAGAGGGCAGTTTGTTGGGTAGAACATTGCGAGTCTGATCCACCTTTGTTAACTTCTAAGATTCCTCACACCTCCAACTGTGTGCAGTCAAGCATGTTGGGTTTGTAGTCAAACAGTTGGGTCCTTCCACAGGCAAAATCAGGCTGAAGAGGCCAAAAAGTAACAGGTCTTCCAAAGAAATTTATGTGTGTTGTCAAGGAAAATTTTAAGGCAGATAAAAAAAAAAACAACCTACCAGACTGTATCTTCAAGTAAAGACAAACAGGAACTATACTGGGAATATACTTTAAAATACTGATGAAATGAATTGACTGCTAGTATGCTATGTTAGACCAGCCTGACTTTAGACTGGTTTAAAATATAACTTTTAAAACAGACACCATTTTAGGCTTTTATGTAGCAGGGTAAAATGTGAAAAGAATATGTCCGTAATATTTTTGAAGGGTAACAGTGCCTTGATGTAAGAAAAGGTTTAATATTCTTAGAAAAGTTTGCACATTTCAGAAGCTGTCCTGATACCTTCATCTCATTCCTGCCAAGGTACTTGTAGCCTTACAAAATGTTAAGGTGGTTTTATGAAAAATTCATTGATTCTTCACACACAGTAGTGTGCATTTTCAGTATAAGTAAAGAGAGCCCCTCTGTATTTTATGCACCCTGTCTAATGTCATCCTCTTTGGGGTTTGCTTGTTTATGTAATGTAAATAGGAAAACCCCATAAAGCCGAGACAAAACTTTCTCATGAGAATGGTTCTCCCAAGGGTTTCTCACTGTAAAATCTTCTGCTTCACTTCTAGGTCAAACATAAACCTCATTATATTTATAGGGTAAAGTCTGAAGGTCCCATCCTGTTTGACAGGCAGCATGACTCAGCACAAGAACTCTGCATGTGTTTCTGCAGTCCTAGTAGCTAACATTTTCTTGCACGTGATTTTAAAAATAAAACTATCGTTCTTTTTTTATTCATAAGAATTATTGATACCAATTTGTAAATCAAAACCCTTCTTTTCATGCTACTTTACTTCTTAATTATAACATTTAGGCATTCTCCCCTGCATATGGGGACATTGAAGCAGCATTGTTTGTTTTGGTTGTTAGTCTTGCATAGTATTGCACAGTTTACTGGAATCTACTATTATGCTTTGGTGTCTCTAAAATTCTAGCACTTTTAGTGGCCTGTTCATTAGGAGTTAATACATTTACACATGTATTCCAGATGTGCCTAACCTTTCTAGTCTACAAGCCATACGACAATCAGTGGCTTGTGGCAGAGCACCCCACAGGGTAGGGACCCCAGAGAGCCGCTGGCTACCTGCCTTCCTCAGGTGGGGATGCGAGTTCCCCCCGTTGCCCCTACTTCTGCAAACCCCAGTGTTGGGCAGGGCACGCAGCCTAGCGTGGGAGCTGAGCTGGAAGAGTTCACAAGGATCATGCTAATCGAGAGCCATAGATCACCCCTGCCCTTACTGTATGTCACTTAGCAGAATAAAACACTCACAACCTTAAGTGAGGAACGTGTACATTAAGCTTGTTATATTAAATGATAGGGGATTTAAACATAGCTTTGTCTTTGCTTATATAACAATTTCTCGGTCCGTGGTGTATATAGCACTGTGTTCCCTGAGATGTTGGCCGGTATTCAAAACTGTCAATGCCTACACTTCCTCACATGTAAGAAAGCAGATAATCACATTGTGGGGAAGGAAAGTGATGTGTGAGCTGTTAAAAATTTAACCTAATTTCTGTTTAATTGTAAATCAAAAGCACTGTAGCAGTACTGCACAAGCAGGCCCCTGGATTTATTTTTTTCTTTCCAAAGGTTAATTAGTGCTTGATTTTAAAAGCTTGGGAAACACTGATTCACAACAGGTACTTTTGTAAGAAAAAAATGAAGTTATAGGAAATCATAGCAGAAGAAAAAACAGAAGACCTTCTTGACTTCTTATGTAGTCTTCAGTAAAGTGGTGGAGTCTTACCACAAAGCATAAAATACTGAGACAAATGTCAGAATGTGCCTTTTAAAAAATCAGGAGGTATACATTTAAAGTCCGGCTTTCATTCAAGTATTAATTGGGTTTGTATTTTACCTCTGTAAATGCCTGGTGCAAATAATTGTAGGCATAAGTTTTTACCAACTACGTTTGTAAATATTTCAGTTATCTCAGTATCTGATTGGGAGCATACACTATATTTGTCATAAATTGTTCACATATAGACTGTCCAAAGCTACGCTAGCAGTGGTTTGAATCTGCTGTTTATAGTGAAAAACCAGGGCTGAGTACTGATCATATTCTCTGTTGACACAGAAGCAAGTTACCATTTGTCAGCTGCTTCACTGCAACAGCTTATATGCCAGAAAGACAATACTTAAAAAATATGAGTTTTACCATAAAAGCTGATAAAAGATAAAGCCACAAGATGAACAGAACTGTAACATGAAGTAAAGCATGGGCTTTACTCAGGTCTAACACTGTTTCTATGCTTAATGACCTTTTCAGAATGGCAGAGAGTCATGGTTTGATGGAGAGGCTGGAGAACGCGGTGACTCGACTTGAATCATTGTTTTCCGATTCACACAGATCTGGTGGAATGGAGTATGATGCCATCAATGGAGTCAATGGAGGTAAGTCTGGTTTTTTGAAGTACCATCTCTCTATTAATAAAAAATTGCAAGTGGAGCACACGTTTGTCTTCTAAGACGGAGTGCAATCCCCCCCCGCCTTATGAATTCCATGTCCAAGGAAAGTATTTTAAAAAATGAATTTAAAAATGTCATGCGACAAGCTGAGTCGTACGCCTAGTTCTAAATTAACACAGCCCAGAAAACTCGAGATTTGACTAGTCTCTTAAATATTCTGTCCGTATTTCAAGCTTTATCGCTCTTTCCGTTTTAGCATTTATATTGTTGTAGATGTCTCACCAGATGAAAATCTCCGCTTGAGCCGAATTATCATAAGAAATGAGACATTCCCAAAATTTACAGCATCAGTATTCCTAAAGAAGTCAGCAATATAAACACTGAGTTTATTTGCCAGCTCTCTGAATTTCACAGTGCAGACCTACTTCATTTAATTGTTTAATATCCTTAATCAAATATGAGTTTGTTCATGAGCAGTTGCTCACTAAGGGCTGCCACACATCCATGGCCGCCATCTATTATCTCTGGAGCTCTCCCTTCTCAAGTGGATCTCCAAAGCACTACATTGGAGAAAACATCAAAATAGTCTATATCTTCATTTATTCACATATTACCAAATCATATTTTTTCATTCCTTAATTTTTTTGTTGTTCCCGAAATTTACGGGGTAAATAACCTTATAAATGTGGCCATTCTAATGGTGATTGAATAGAGGTGCCCTTTCCTTTCTCCAGAGCTTGTTTTTTCACCCAGAACCCCGACCTATATCCCTGTATTAGCTTCATATCCTTTGCTTCCTATATTCCTTGGCCCTTTCCTGCATTCACGAGAGACGAGCACATCCCAGCGTGGACTCTGTTGCTGTACAGAAGCTGCAGAAGAAGCAGAAAGTTGCAGGCAGCTTCCTTACTGACACAGAAGCAAGCCAGTGTATGTCAGCTGCTTTATTGTCCCTGTATGCCAGCCCTTACCTGACAATGCATGCTTCCGCACAGGCACGTGTGCCTCGGCCCTACACGCTGGCAGCCGCTGTGGAGCAGCTGACTGAGAGCAGCGTGTTTCTATGGCAGGAAGGGAGCGTCTTCCAGACGGCTTCCACAGCAGGTGAGTTAGTTAGCCAGTCACAGTAAGCTTCAGTAATAAAATGCTAACAGTCCACAGAAAACCTAGACAGCTAGTAAACTGTAGCGAGGTCATGGAGAAACGCGATCAGCGTACAAACTGACCCATCAATCGCTACTAGGAAATCTACCTTTTTAAAAAATACAGTCTTCAATCCTATAACGAATCATTTTAAGTGAATCTCTATATTAATCCAGAGCTCAGTATTGCAGAACCAGGGCTGCATTCAGAACAGGAGATACCACGTGATGTACTTCCATGACAACTGCTATATCCTTGTCCTAACCTAAGAACTCAATCAGGTGAAAAGATTCACCCCCCCAGGGCAGCAGAGCCTTAAAACCCCAGCAGATCCGTAGAAGAAACCAACTGACAAACCTTGTTGGAGTGAGATTATAAAATACACCTGCTGGGAGACTGCAGTAAGAAGCTGAGATGAACAGCACTATGGGGCACTTGCCAGCCTGCACCACGTCTACAGGCAGAGCTGTCTCACACGGGGACTTGGGAATTAGCTTTTGCTCCTGCAGTTAGGAAAGACTGCATTCGTTCTCCAGTTTGGGCAGCTGATATGCATTGTTCTGTATGTCTGTGTTACTGTGCTTCTGCAGAGGTTCACATAACCTCCACAGCACCTGCAGAGCTGACAGTCTCACAGAACAGGTCTCTTTTTCTCCTTTAAAACTCACACTCAGCCAGAATTTGACCTTTATTTAAGTCTCTAGCGGAAATGGAGATATATTGCTGCCTTCTACCATGACCCTCTCCCCTAAAAGACCATTCCATAATTAGAATTATTACAGAAAATAACCTTGACTTTTCAATTAATACTTTTTCAGAAACAGCAAAATAATGAGGAGGATGGGAGAACTGTACCTTTACTATTTTCCTAAATGGCATTACAATGGCAGGATTGCAGACAAATTGTTCAATTGCTCTGCACGGCCCACAGCAAATTCTAGTAAATGCTCCTGGGAGTTAGCTGTATTGAATAGTAAAAACCAGCATAGTTGCTTTCTAGTTTTGCGTAGGACAATTGCCATTTGGTGAACTGCTATTTAAAACTCTGCTCTAAAGTAAAAGGTTACAATGATTCTCTTGGAGACATACAGAGATTTTTACAAAGAACATAAATGGGCTTTGGAAAGCATCTCCACAACTACAACCTTTTGTACACTAGGTCATTTGAGGGTTTACACACAAACACTTAATATGGAAGGAAGCCCAGAAATTCCTCAGAATTAAAGGTGAATGACATCAAGAGAACAAAAGGAGCCTTGAAATCCTGGCTAGCTGACTAACTATGTATTTTTTTCATGCAGGCCATTGCAAACTCCAATTGCCAGAGCCTTTCTTTTTTCTGTCAAGGAGCCAGATGACTCTTGTGGAATAAAGAGGGCTTTCAAGATTATGAATTTGGACACAATTGTCATATAGTGCCAGAAGGCTAAAACAAACTCTCTGGGGAAAGCCTGGTACCTCTTGAGAGCAATCTTCAGCCTTCATTAGTGAGGGAGAGAGGCTGGGAAGAATTTTAACCTTGGTCTCTCAGATCCTACAGATGCCATAAATTCACACGTGCGTCGCTCTTGCTGGACCTGGCAAAGGTTCTGAGGCATAGACAAGGCCTGAGGATGTCAGGGAGTAAAGGGAGGGCTGGAAAGCATCCAAGGAAAGATTGCTTTTGCTGTCTTAAAAGGTACCACACAAAGCCATTTAGAAGCCAGGTGCATAAGAAACTGAGTCCTGCATTTTCTGATTGTCCACTTTATCAGGAAACCGCTCTGTATATCATATAAAAAAATAGCATTCTTATTCCCCTGTTAGAATGTGTGGCATATATATAGGCAATGGGATGTGTCATCTAGAAGACTCGTTTGCGCTTTCTTTATCCAGTGACACTTTTGCAAGGTCAGACAACAAAATAAGGAGATTACAAAGCCACATCTCACTGCAGAAATCCACTGTCAACCTATTCTAAAGACTTATCTTACTGGAAATGGAGTTGCTATTGAAGGCCATCAAACAATACGGAGATCTTCAGGAATGGGTGGGTGGTATAAAATTAGTCATTCACTACAGTGCAGATTCTTTTTAGGGGATAATATTTGTTTTACTTACAACAGTAGAATTTTGTTAAGACAATCACGCTTATCAGGCCACTAGGCCTTTGAAGGGCTGAGAAATGTTTATTTTAGCACCTGGTATTTTAAGATGAAAGACGCTTCCCAATACATTATACAGAGTAAATTCTCTTCATGTTCCTAGCCGAGTTCTATGAAGACCAGTTTTTTTTTCTTTCTAGCTAGGAAAAAAATCACTACGCATCCTTTTTGACCGATTTCATAAATCATTGAGTACAGCAGAAATTAAGTTATAGCAATTTCCTCTGTTTCTATGGTATTTCTCCTCCATCTGCTACAAAAGAATGTCCTATGCATTATGTACTTTATGAACCCATTGTAATGGAATGCTCTTTTTCTATAGGCATAGCACCATATGTTGAAGCCTTTGATAGGCTGCTGAATGGAAGTGTTGCTGAGTTTCTCAGGCACAGCAAGATTCTTGAAGGTGATGTGAAGACACATGTGAGTATTTACTCAAGTTTTCTCCCCATGATACAAGCGTACAAGTTTTGGAATCTGTGTGATCAGCCTTGATTGCTGAGTAGAGGAGAATCTTAATAGCAGAACTCTGAAGTATTAGTTCTTGTAGTAGTAATAACCTGGCATAACACACTGAGGACAGTTGTTTCAGGAGGGGCAAAAGGCTGTATGGTTTCATAAGAAGAGACTGCTCCCCTTCTACAGCACCAAAGGTTGAAGATCACAGTATGCAAAATATATAAATGTTCTCAGTCACAAGCAATTTGAATTATCCTGTTGGCTGCTAAGCCCTTTGCAGTACAGCAACACAGTTAGGTACACGAGTCAACAAATGAATAACAAACAATAGGTGGGTCCAAGCAGTGCTAACTTCTTGTGGTTGTCTTCTAGGCATGTGTATCATCATTCCAATTAATGTAGAGATTTTGTTCCTTTGGTTGGTTGTTTTTATTACTCACATCTCTTTCGTTTGGAACAGCATAGCAAACTAAAAAATTAGTATGTATGTCAGACATTTAAATGACCCTTTTTGTACCACATATGTCACAGCAAGGAAGTACTAAGCTATCATTTTCATGATGAAATTACTTTTTAACCTTATCATATGTGTAATCACAGCTTGTTTGTTTCATTTGATTTCTTAACCCTGTCTTCTCTAAAACTGGTGGTGATAGAATGACAAAGGATGGGCTCGTCTTGCCAACAGCTTACCAATATAGATTTTGCAAAAAAAACCACACACAGAAGACCCAGGGTCAGTTTGAGCTGGATCTGAAGCAGTGTGAAGCTTTTGACTTTTTCTAGTAGATCGATGCCATCACACCTTGTCTCCATGTGTACATTTCCCGATTCATTGCAGCTGCTGCTCTACATGACAAACACTGTAACCAGAAAAATATGCAGTCCTACAAGCTACTGGGACTTACGCTGCAAGGCCAGCATAAATATTTTGCAAGACCGCCAAAATAGCCAGTCTGCTCACAGAGCAAGGGTTCCGGGATTATTCTGTGAACTGTTTTCTCTGTGGTCTTGTATGTTCTTGTTGGTAGGCTAGAGTTTCTGACCTAGTTAGGCCTAGAAAACTGAAGGGAGTAAGGAGATAAGACAATTCTAGAGGATCTTTGTGTTTCTAAGGAAATGCTGCACTTCTTTTTTATTTGAAAAAAACTTTTCACCTTAACAGTTATACTGTAAGCTGCAATATATGTACTTTGTTCTTAAAATAAATTAGAGAAAAGTTAATAAACTGGGGCGGGGGGTGTGGAATTAAAAACCTAGGAGAGCAGAGAATTGCTCCCTGGAAAGGATCGGTTCTAGCTTTGTTCATTACGTTTATTAGGCACCATTATTTTGCAGTTGATTTCTCAGTGGTCTAGATCTGAGAGATACAGAAATAGCCTTAGTACCAACACTAAGCAGGGAAAAAAATTGCATTTAACATTCTAAATGACTAAAACCTTTTTAATATACACTATCTGTAAATTTTTAAATCAGTAAGTGAATTAATTTATGCATTTGTCACTATTTGATACTCATAATTGAGTCCATGTAAAAGATTATTAGTAATTTATCTGCCAAGTCTGTGGCTAGTCTCCAGCATATTGTTGATAATAGTGTAATGCAAACTGTGATAAGGAGTATTTGTTATCACTATGAGAATAGACATAAACAACCTCCCCTTACATAAAGAAACTGGCGATTCTGATTGCAGCCTACTGAATATTCTGAAATTGTAGATTCTGAATTTACAACATGAAGCAGACTGTGGTTGCCTTATGCTCACGCTTATCACTGAAGCAACATCTGTGCTTTACCTTAACAAGTGGAACAAGGAGTATTTTTCTTCTGGGTGTCTTACAGACCATGTGTCCTCAGCATTATACTTGCAGCTGCTGTCTCTTTCACATAATGAGCTGAAGGGAAGGTTGTATTTTATTTCAAAAAACACCTGTTGCCTAGAAAAACCTCACATACCTGACTGATCAGAATGGTAATATGAGAGAGAGAGAGAGAGACTTCATATTATGCTAAAGAAATGAGGGATTTAACATGATGTGTTTCATGCTGATTGCTGTAAGGATTGTGTGGTTTGTGTTTCTGGTGAAAGGAAGAATACAGCCATAACTAATACCTGCTGGGGAGGCCCATTCCTATTTTTTCAGTATGCTGTACTCTAAACAGTGTATCGAAAGAGAACAAAATAAAAAAGAGAACTAATAGCTAGTTCTGGCTCTGTTAAGCACAGCAGCACAGTGGATTTTACAAAGATTCATTTATTAAATAAGAGTTCTCCTTAGACTCAACCTTGAGAGCAGCACGTTTCTCATTCAAATTACAGTACATGTCGTGGTGATCTCTGAGGTCAACTGCAGTACAGAAACTAACGACTTCTAAAAAAGACAGAGAGAATGGCTAGAGTTTTTACTTTGCCTATTTAAAACAAATTATCCTGAATGGCTGAGATCCTTTTCCTGTCCTGCCACCGTGAAATAAAAATCTGTTGATTATATGGATATTTCTATGAAATACAAAGTTCCCTACAGGCACAGATTTTATGAAACCACTTTCCGCTGTCCATGTCATAAATACAGAGCACGTGAAGTCAGTGAAAGAGTGAGCATGGCCAGGACCGCTGCCAAGCAGCTGTCTTTGGCCTGATGTACCACTGTCTTGAAGGCTGTCACCAACTATTACAGGTTATAACAGCCCCGAAGCTGATTCACCGAGTGTGCCAACACTGAACCATTTTTCTGTCAGAATGAGGGAAATTCAAAAGCAGTACAAAATAGGCTGTGGGTCCACAGCGTAGGCAGTTCTCTTATGCCCAGCAGATAGGATAGTACTGGCTGATTGCTGGATCACAGAGACATGAGTCCCGTCACTTTGCCCACATACATCCATCGCTACAGAAAATGTGCTGAGGATGACAAAGAGCTGCCTGTGGAAGACATGGCCTACCTTCGGATTGTGTCCCAGCAAGAAAGCTAGTCAAGCAGGTTTGATGTGCTCTTTGCCCTGTCAAAGCAAAACAGGCAAGATTTTAGAAGGCCAAGAAGCAGGGTTTTGTGATGTGTTTGTTATGAGCTGCTTCACATTGTTTTTGTTTATGAGATGTCTCAAGTGGTGGAATACTTTGGCTTGCATTTGAATAATGTACCAGATGAGACATAATGATAAGAAGAAAATGTACTAGTTCTACAAGAGAAGGACAGATAATGTAAAATTTCCATATTTTAGTATTTTATGTGGTACAGATCAGAGCAGAATTATAGCCTTCCTGTCAAACACTTAAACTAATACTTGCCAATTTTTTATTGTTTATTTGTAAAAATATTACAACCTCCAACCCCACCAGCTGAAAGAAGATTGTCTGAGTGATTCAGTAATGTTCCCTCTTCTCTCATCCAAGCTATTTAGCTTGGAAAGGAAAACTGTAGACATGTGGATGCCTTTTCCATCTTCTTTTCCATCAACTTCCAGCTGCGGAAATGCAGAGCTCAGACAAGAAACTACATTGTGGGTTTGGAGCATTCAGAAATAAAAAGGCTGTTGGTTAGCTTGCTACTTATAGGGAGAGAGTTCAGGTACAATTCATTACACGTATGACTACTTGAACAAGATAGCACGAAACAGCAATTCACAGCACGTTAATCTGATCTGCAGGGGTTCTCTCTGTGCATGCACTGATTTGTTACCGTCATGAGCAGGGGAAGCAATGTTGACCCCACAAACGTTACTCGTACGCACATACCCACAGAGTTTCTTTTCCTTATCTGTTACATGAAAGCAATGGCATTCTTTCTACTCTCCTTCCAGGCATAATCCATGTAAAGACAGACAACTGAAAACATGAGTTATCTTTTATGAGGTATATATGCACTTTGCAAAGTGCAGCTCCAGTTTGGCCTATCAAGTGAAGTTTAAAAATCCTAGCTTCCTCATTTTTTCCAAAGAGTAAATGTCTCTGTCTCATAATCACAAATGAAATAGCTGTATCTTGTCTTTTCTCGTGAGAGATGTTGAAGAATTAGTCAATGACTTTCATAGTCCTGAATTTTGAACAGGATGTGCTGCTGTCTGTGGTAACACCAAAGAACACTTTTGCACTTTATCTTACCTAATCTAAACACAGACTATCAATCAACCCCATTATTTGATTCCTCATTAACAAGGCAATTTGCTTACAGGGCAACAGAATGCACAAGTGTACTCTCGTGTTCATCTTTTGTGCACAGAGGCTGTGTGGTTTTAGGCATTGCGTTGAAAGTTGAATTGGAGCTCAGGGAGGAGGATGATGTCAATATGCCTAAAGAGAAGCTTGCTGCCAGGCTGCCTTTGCATTTCTGTGGTACATGTTTTCTGTTACATGAAATAGCTACTTGGCTTGGTGTTTATCTCAAGACTGGGAAAAACAGAATACATAAAAAAGAATACAAAGACAAACATTTTTCATAGCATACAAAATGCACTCAGTTGAAAGATACTGAGTGTAGGAAACAGTACTGCTACCCACAAAAAGTGAAAAACCCCAAATAATCATCAACCAAAAAAGGAACCTTGGAAATCTATCAATATTAGTTGATTTTGTAATGCTAATTCAGTTATATTTCTCACCCTGTATGTGTACTAAAAGATACCTCATAACATAAGCAATAAAGAATGTTCGCTATAATATGACAAGAAAAATGGAAATGCAATATACACAATGTAGCCAAGTGGCTAATCCAGAAAAAGTATAATTTTTAGGGGCTTTACAACTTTTGATTGCTCTGTTCCAAAGGATGACTTCACTTGTGGTCTAGGGATTGGGTCTGGCTTTCAAAACAAGCAGTTTGGGTCAGGTGCAGCGGTGTGCAGACGTGGTTGCACCTGTCTAACTGTAAGACACCTGGTTGGGAATAAAGATGGCTGGCAAGCACGAAGAACCTCTCCATTGCAAGTCTCAACCAACACCTGTGAAAGAGCGGGAGCTTTTCCATTAATTTTGATAGGAGCTGGATCAGGCTGTTAGTTTCTTGACACTGACATTGCAGTAAATACCACTTGCTTTTCTTCTTATTTAAAAAGGCAAGGAAGACAAAGTCAAACAGACTCTCGAAAAATACATGCCATGTTGGCCAGTACTGGGCATTTAGTTGTGTATTGCTGGCATGAGAAACATGCACCTGTAAATTTAGGGTAGTGGTGGTGGGAATATATAATGAGAGCATTCCATATGGCATTCCCTCAGTCAGAAACATAAGAAACCAGGAACACAAGCAGTCAAGCCTGTCAACAGTTCTTCATGACCTGTTTTCATGGGGCTTCTTTGCATATGGAGTAGTTCCTGACTAAACCTGTAAATAGCTATGTTGATTTCAAAGTAGTGCAGATGATCAGGGACCATTTTTGGGGTAAGAGTCTAAAACTGCTGGCCCCTAAAAGCAAGGATTTATATCTGTATGTGGTTGCCTAGTACAATGCAGTTTTCTGATCTCCAAAGGATGCCAGGAAAAAGTTATCAGAATGATTTGAGTGGGAAACCTTATATGGAACAGGAAACCAAAGAAAAGTCCATCATGCTTGCTCAAGAAAATGTTAAAAGATAACTTGCTCATATGAAAAAATTTCCAATCCTGAAGGGTTCTTTAATTGACCAGATGAATTCAGAATAACATCCAGTGTTTGGACTAGATTTAAGGTCTATATTTCACCAATTAATTTAGTTAATGATTGGAGGAATTAATCAAGGCCACTTTTAATTAATCAATCAGCCACTCAGAGTTTAAATCAGACTTTTTCTATCCTTGAAAAATTTTTCATTGAAGCCCTTTAAGAACAAAATTGAGTCTACTGACAGGAAACCTGTTTTTCCTGGTGGCTTTTCGGGAGAAGTAGTGTGTACAGACCTAAAGGCATAAGTATCTGTCATGGTTTAAAGCTGGGCTGGCTATTAAATGAACGACAGACACTGTTAACTCCCTCCCTTCCCAAAACGGAGGGGAAAGAGAAAAGGGAAAGAGACTTATGGGTTGGAAAGTTTAAAACCAGCTTTAATGTAACTACAAGAATTGTGTATTATAATAATGGGAAAATATGCACAAACCCGATATCAAGCTCCCCCCACCACTGATGACAAATATGCCACCTGGATGCTGTGGGGCACACCCCAGGAAAGTCCCAGACTGTACTCAGCAGCAGGCAGGAGCTGGATTCAGAATCAAAAGCAGAATAATCAGGTAGAGTCCTCCTTAGATGCTTAAGCAAGGAAGGGGGCTGAGTTGGAGAGCAGCACCCTGCAAAATCACTAGCCCTTCCTAATAGCCCAATACTGGGCTTAAATAGGCTCCTGGGCCATAGGTGTGGGTGGAAGCACCAGGTGAGGCTGTTTAGGGCCATTAGAGTCCATCAGTGCCCTGGCCATAAAGGGAGAGGGAGTGGCCCTTGGGATCTCTCACCTTTATTCTGAGCATGATGTGTATTGGANGACAAACATTTTTCATAGCATACAAAATGCACTCAGTTGAAAGATACTGAGTGTAGGAAACAGTACTGCTACCCACAAAAAGTGAAAAACCCCAAATAATCATCAACCAAAAAAGGAACCTTGGAAATCTATCAATATTAGTTGATTTTGTAATGCTAATTCAGTTATATTTCTCACCCTGTATGTGTACTAAAAGATACCTCATAACATAAGCAATAAAGAATGTTCGCTATAATATGACAAGAAAAATGGAAATGCAATATACACAATGTAGCCAAGTGGCTAATCCAGAAAAAGTATAATTTTTAGGGGCTTTACAACTTTTGATTGCTCTGTTCCAAAGGATGACTTCACTTGTGGTCTAGGGATTGGGTCTGGCTTTCAAAACAAGCAGTTTGGGTCAGGTGCAGCGGTGTGCAGACGTGGTTGCACCTGTCTAACTGTAAGACACCTGGTTGGGAATAAAGATGGCTGGCAAGCACGAAGAACCTCTCCATTGCAAGTCTCAACCAACACCTGTGAAAGAGCGGGAGCTTTTCCATTAATTTTGATAGGAGCTGGATCAGGCTGTTAGTTTCTTGACACTGACATTGCAGTAAATACCACTTGCTTTTCTTCTTATTTAAAAAGGCAAGGAAGACAAAGTCAAACAGACTCTCGAAAAATACATGCCATGTTGGCCAGTACTGGGCATTTAGTTGTGTATTGCTGGCATGAGAAACATGCACCTGTAAATTTAGGGTAGTGGTGGTGGGAATATATAATGAGAGCATTCCATATGGCATTCCCTCAGTCAGAAACATAAGAAACCAGGAACACAAGCAGTCAAGCCTGTCAACAGTTCTTCATGACCTGTTTTCATGGGGCTTCTTTGCATATGGAGTAGTTCCTGACTAAACCTGTAAATAGCTATGTTGATTTCAAAGTAGTGCAGATGATCAGGGACCATTTTTGGGGTAAGAGTCTAAAACTGCTGGCCCCTAAAAGCAAGGATTTATATCTGTATGTGGTTGCCTAGTACAATGCAGTTTTCTGATCTCCAAAGGATGCCAGGAAAAAGTTATCAGAATGATTTGAGTGGGAAACCTTATATGGAACAGGAAACCAAAGAAAAGTCCATCATGCTTGCTCAAGAAAATGTTAAAAGATAACTTGCTCATATGAAAAAATTTCCAATCCTGAAGGGTTCTTTAATTGACCAGATGAATTCAGAATAACATCCAGTGTTTGGACTAGATTTAAGGTCTATATTTCACCAATTAATTTAGTTAATGATTGGAGGAATTAATCAAGGCCACTTTTAATTAATCAATCAGCCACTCAGAGTTTAAATCAGACTTTTTCTATCCTTGAAAAATTTTTCATTGAAGCCCTTTAAGAACAAAATTGAGTCTACTGACAGGAAACCTGTTTTTCCTGGTGGCTTTTCGGGAGAAGTAGTGTGTACAGACCTAAAGGCATAAGTATCTGTCATGGTTTAAAGCTGGGCTGGCTATTAAATGAACGACAGACACTGTTAACTCCCTCCCTTCCCAAAACGGAGGGGAAAGAGAAAAGGGAAAGAGACTTATGGGTTGGAAAGTTTAAAACCAGCTTTAATGTAACTACAAGAATTGTGTATTATAATAATGGGAAAATATGCACAAACCCGATATCAAGCTCCCCCCACCACTGATGACAAATATGCCACCTGGATGCTGTGGGGCACACCCCAGGAAAGTCCCAGACTGTACTCAGCAGCAGGCAGGAGCTGGATTCAGAATCAAAAGCAGAATAATCAGGTAGAGTCCTCCTTAGATGCTTAAGCAAGGAAGGGGGCTGAGTTGGAGAGCAGCACCCTGCAAAATCACTAGCCCTTCCTAATAGCCCAATACTGGGCTTAAATAGGCTCCTGGGCCATAGGTGTGGGTGGAAGCACCAGGTGAGGCTGTTTAGGGCCATTAGAGTCCATCAGTGCCCTGGCCATAAAGGGAGAGGGAGTGGCCCTTGGGATCTCTCACCTTTATTCTGAGCATGATGTGTATTGGATGGAGTACTGCATTGGGGTCAAACCAGGACAGTATCCCACAGGTTGAAAACAACTGTACCAGCTTAACCACAAATCATGAAGTGATAAAATTACATGACTAAATTAGCTAGGTAAGTGATGGGTAGCTTTAGTGTGTGGACCAGGTGTACCCACAGCCACAAACAGTGTGAGGGTGTCTCTGTGAGCCTGTTGCAAAGTCATGGCGTAGAACACTTGCGAGCATAAAGTCAGGAGAAACTTATTAGGGAGGATTGGAGACATGGAGTTGGCACAGATCCGAGGTCCATGAGGATGCCTTGATATGGTAATTCAGACTTTCTACTTTCTTCTCTGATTCAAAGCAGTCCAGGATTGGGAGGGCATAGGTGGCAGTCACCTCAGGCACACAGCCTTGGAACAGTGAGGTCTGTGGTTCTTACAGCAGTAATTTCCAGTGAACCACTGGCAAATTAATCTATCTTGATCCATCAGGAAAGCCAAGATAGAGGTGCAGTGAGACAGTATCCCTGGTTTTGTCATCAGCATGAACCTCTTCTGACTGAGAAGTCTCTTTACTGGCATCAGTGCTCATGGTTCTTATTTCTCTTGTGAAGAATTATGATTTTTCATGCTGCGCTACTAACACTATTTAAGCCCATTTATTTCAAGCTGAGAAATATACATCCATGAATGTTCCTTTTTTTACATTTTTTCTGTTTTGGGACACACATCTCTGGTGCTTGATTGATGTCAATTGTTGCTTCAGGCTTTAAGCAAGTCTTTCATTAGTTTTCAGTCTCATTCTTTCTGAAAAGCACATGCACAGTCTTTTCACTCATCCTGCCTCCCCATCCCTGACCTGCTTTTATTTTGCTAGTTGATGGTTGCAACTGTTTTGAGTATATAGAAATGCTGGGCTTGGAAACTGAGAAGGTTGTTCATTGTAGTCAGCAAAAAACCAAACAATGAGCTCAGAATCTGGCTCTTCGCTCAGTTTCTAGTAAAAAGGAGTTCAGTGAATAATGAGAATTAAGCCACCAGGGAAACCAGTGTGCAGTTTGAATGTTGTTTTAAATAAGCTGGGAGTGCTGTCAGGAGTGATGAGGGTAGAACGTGGCCACAAATGTGAATTGCCTCTTTTATCCAGTATGAATTGCATGATCAATATGGCCAGACTTCTGAATATTGAAGAGTCCATTAGGATAGATTAAATCATGTCACTGTCACTGCTAACTGCTGTTAGTCTACTGACATTCATAAATAGAACTATGTATTTCCGTAATTACTCTGAACTGCAAAGCAATTTAATTTTTACTGTTTTGTTTCATAAGTTTAATTGTATGTTTTATTCCAAATCCCAGAGCTATAATAAAAAGATTGGTTTAGTATCTTGAAGTAGATCTTTGAGGCTGAAATATTTCTTTCTTGTTGTTTTAATACACATTCTGTTTAAAAAAACCCACCTTAGGTCTGATGTGCTTTTCAATCACATGACTGTGCATGTAGATAACTACCTTGCCTTGGAGAGAGGCTGAGGCCCCCTCTCAAAGTAAATCTGTGCTTTTGGTATTCAGCACTTCTGATAAGAAGAACATGGTTCAGCTGGGAAGGAAACCTTAAATACCATTATAGATGTGTCAGCTTTAAGCACTGAATGTCCTTATATGTTAGCACATTTTGATTGGGGTCTAGAATTCTTCCAAGGTGAAAGAAGTGGAAGTGAAGTTGCAAGGAGTGCTTTTAGCACTTTGATTTAGCCTTTGAGTTGCTTTCAGGGAGCTCAGTGGCACTACTTGCAGAATGAAGTGAGCAATGTCACCAGTTGTCCTGAAGTGTGTGAGAGGCAGAACATGCACAAAGACATTTCAACCTAAGAACCCATTTATCCAAGCTCGATCTCTAAAGATAGTGCCATTTCTCAGAAATTGATGGTTCTCCAGTCTCTTTACATCAGGGAATTTGGCATTTGTCCCACGCAAAGTCAATAAATCAGCTCCTCAGTAGGGTGCGCACTGAACACTGCTAAAAGAGTATTTATGAAGTGATACCTCAACAAGTGCTGTAACCTTTTTAATTTACAGAGATAAGCATGCAAAGTTCCTAGAACTTGTATTTGTTAAATCAGGGATGCATGAATGACATCCTAAAGCCTGTGAAATCCTAAGGCCTTTTCTGAAATTTCCTCAGCATAGATTTGGACCTTCACTGAGAAGGGCTTCTGAGGAATAGCTGGGGACAGAGAGTGGGACTGCTTAGCAGCAGACCTCAGGGGCAGAACAGCCCATCAGAGAAATAACGGGAGTGCCTGCAGTCAACACAGGCGAAAGTGCATTTGTACAGATGACAATGAGACCTGCAAGTCTCTGAGATCTCTGTGGTTGTCTGATGTGCTGGTTTACAGTGTCTGTTCCATGTAGGAAATGTAGGTTTGCCTTTCCTCAGGGAAGTGAGATCTCTCCACAAATAATTCCTCGACACAGGCAGCCAGGCCCTCCAAAGAATTTTGAACTTAGCTGTCCATGGGAAAAAAAAAGGAACCTGAAAAAAAGGGTTGATCTTAATAATAGCCAAAATTTGGACTTCATCTGTTCAGTACATTGCATGTCGTTCCTGTTTATTTAAGGAAGTAGTGCGCACTTTCAGCAATACAGAATGTAGCTCCAAGTCATAGTAGAAACTAGAAGCTTTGGAAGTCTGTGAAACTTTAATGTAGCAGAGTTTCTGTTCTTTAATGAAAGCCTGAAATGGGCTGGTTTTCCTTTCCCTTCTGTCTTTGAGCAACCTGCTTGGTTTTGCATGCTAGTCAGGATGAAGAGCTGTAAAAGCTCTCTCAGGAAGATTGTGGCTAACTTCCGTAAGTGCCTGTGCACATTGGGGTGCTGTCTATCTCCTCTACCTAATACTGATTCTAACAAAATTACAACTTTGTCATGGGATCACCTTTGACATGTGATACAATTTTATTAGTTAAATTAATGTAATTCGTTAAATTAATTCCCCCTGGAAAATTGCTTACTTTTCAGAGCTGTCATTCTTTTACAGTGTTAGCCTTTCACCTCAGGAGCCCTGGGGACAAACTGGAGGCAGGTCAAAACCAACTGATCACTATTTGCTCATACTGAAGCTCATAAAATACACTATTGACAGTCTTTGATTATTAGAAGTTCCAACTAACGATAGTGGCCTAGTACAGATATTAGTGATGTATCCTCTGCACTGTAGAGAAGCCATGATGTTTTTATGTTTGTTCTTAAAATGTCTGGGTCTTTTTATCAGCTGTTTGTAGAATGTGACAGCACAAATTCTGCACAGCTGACAATCAATTTTGGGGATGTCCAGTCTATAAATAAGCACCAGGGATTGGAAAATCAGATGTTGCAATGTGCCAGTAGCATCTTTTATTTCTACTGTTGTGGGGGCCTTTAAATGTAGATCATGACTGTATGCTGTGCAACGAGATGGCTTTGAAATCTCTAGCAGGTGACTGACTCTGTGCAGAAGACATCAGTCTGCAATGTAAATGGCTGCCTTGAATTCCTGAACGTTTTCAAAACTGTTCAGAAAAGAAAGGTATTGGAAACAAAAAAACTTTAGTGTGTAAATAGACCACATTTTCAGTAATGTGTGGGCTATTTATTTTTGCACACAATTCTCAGTGTTTTTCTATGCTGAATCTTCTGGAATCCCTAACTATCAATACACTACATCTGGTTTTGGAACTTCAGTGTAAAAGTTGAAATGAACAGAGGTCAAGAGAGTAGCAGATTTTTGGCTGTTGTAAAAGAGATTCACGAAGAATTTGTGAATTTGGAAGACACAAAAGCAGCCCAAGCGTTAGGAGACCATCAGCCAATCGAGAGTTTTGGTCTGGGCTTGCTCTTCTCTGGTGAGTGGAGGTTATTAGACATGTTTGGGGAGAATATGATCTCCTACTGCTACACTTGGCATTATTCAGTAGCCGCAACGGCCTTGCAGCCAAATATTTATATCTGTTTGAAAAAGTGACAGATGAGCAAAATAACTGACTGCTTCTGCTACCAAGATTAATAATTAATTATTTAACAAAGCTGACATTTAAACAGTATTCATTGGGTTTTAAAGCCAACAATCCCTTGAGATCAATCAGAACAATTCAAGTCACTCAAAACTGGGAGAGCTTAGAGGAAATTCTGGAACACTGGGGCAAATTTTATTGATGCAAAAGATGCAGAACTTGTATGTCCTTTATCCAAGGCAATAACTTTGTAATTAATGTAAAAGCAACTTTACAGTTCATGTTTCATACAGAGAAATAAAATGGCAGTAACCATTTACCCCAAACAATTCTGTCCATCTGTCTTATGTCATTAGCACTGAAAGATCTTTTAAGACCAATATGGTTTGAGATCCACCAGACATAAGAGCTCTGAGTGGTTCAAGTCACAGTCAAGCTTACTAAAAAGTAAATTTATTGAACGTAGATACAGATGCTACTCTGAAAAGTCAAATAAGTAATATTGGCTAGCACTGTGTGCAGTTATGTAACACACTGATTAATACACTGGCAGATATAAACAGCTAGAGAGACCAGCACTGATATAACCTTAGACTGGTACTGGACAGGCGGTAGCAATGCTGAGAAATTTTAGCAAAAACTCCCTAATATAGACATAGCCATGGAGACTGAAACACTAAAAAGCCACTAATAGAGGACAGCTGATTGGTGGTAGTCAAACGTATCTGTCTGAAAATAGAAAAGAAAATATCTGGAGTGGTGTCTGGCTCCATCAAAATCAATGGCAAATCTCCCATTGACTTCAATTCTGACTAGAATTTCAACCCTGTTTTTTGCATGGACCACTAAGAGAAAGGTGATGGTTTTTTTCTTTCTTTCCTTTTCCTTTTCCAGTATAAAAAGTGCTCTGTTTGGAGAACTGCCACTGACTCTTCAGCATTTGGCCCAGTTTTAAAAAAATCTATATCAGCCAATTAGCTGTACAAAATAAATACTGTCTCTTCAGCTGGCCTGGATAGTTTCTATGGCAGCCCCATACTTAATCTAAACTCCATTCTTTTTCCATTTCTTGCTTCTCCCTTCAAGCCACCAGCCACTTCACCCCTTCACTTTGAAGAGGCTCTTGAAAGCAGAATGTAAAAGACAAACTGTTTCTCTTCCTCTGGCAGTACTGTCCATTTTAGAGAAAGACTGGAATCTTTGCTCTTAACAGTGAAGCTCCATCTGTATTTGTAATTTGCTGTCAGTCATTTTGTCTTTTGCTAGACCCAAACGACTCAGAATTATTTCTGCAGAAACTACGATTAGAACTCTGGACCACTAAATCCCAATTCTTTTCCCTCATGTCCTCTTTACTATTTTGTTTCAGAATTAAGTCATTAAGTATAGTTTAGAAATCCAAAATGTATATAAATCTGTATTTTGATTTGCAAATTATCACTGTTAATGTTAGCATGTGTATATATATGCAGATGTGTATTCTCCAACAACAGAAGTCAGTGGATTCTGATATTTATATTATACTTTTCAGTCCTATGACTCTGAGAAAATACGTTATTAAATATAATAACATTTGACAAATTTAATATTATCAGGTCAATGGGGTAATTTTCTTGACTAAATTTCATTAGGAAATCCTTCATTTCTATTCTATTTAGTTTTATTATTGTTTTTCAAAGACTGAATTTACTTGTAACTTGAGATCTGAATGCATGTGCCTGTTCCTTGTAGTTTGCCAAATTGTTGTTACATAAATAATGTTTATTACTGTGTGGATACTAGAGTGATGGGCAACTTAGACTGAATGAAACATCTAAGATGAGAGAGAGACAGATCCTCAAATCACATCTGCTCTGGAGAACTGAACTTTGCCAAAGCAAACTGGTAGTTTAAGCTTCAGGTTGAGTGCACCTATGTCTACTCTGTCTGAAACAGTGCTAGTTTGGGTAGAATCCATACTCACACTACTTCAAACAGGTCAGAAGCATTGTCACCATTAGACATCTCTCACAGAGCCTCTGGCAATTTTTCAAGCAGTGGCTTCTGGGGAATATCAAAAGTTGGCATTTTATTGTGGCAGAGAAGGTTAAACCAGTTGCTATTAAAAAGATGATTTCTAAATACATATGATTCCTCCATTAACTTCTGCAGGCTTAACTGCAAAGAGGCCTGTCCGTGCTGTTACTGCAATGGTGACAGAGAGGTCACTCGCTGTAGTCGGCCACAGGATTCAAAAGGCACGGAACTGGGCTGGCATTGCATACATGTCAGACTTTGGCTCTTCCAGCCATATCAATCGCCTAAGTCAGCTATCAAACACACCTGAGGTAAAGGATTAAGACACCTTATTCCACACTTTACTGGTGGGGAAACTGAGGTGGTGAATGGAACACCACATGCTCCTTGTGTTCAGGTCCACAGTCACAGTTGTCTCTTCCAGCCTCTAGAACAAACTGCTAAAAGTGACGTAGGAAATGCTTTGAGGAACTTGCATCCTTCAAAACACTCACCTCAGCTGAGGAATCTGTCTGATGATTGCTGTGTCCATGCGTAATCCCAAGAATGCCAAAAGGATTACCCGAAGTTTTTAGGTATCACTTATCTGTGGCTCCAAAACATGCCCATTTCTGTCTGCACATAGATGTGTGCAAGTTTGTGGTCTAGTCTTTTCTGATAAATTTACTCATGATTCTTATGCGTTTTTGACGCTCAGGCTTAATTACTACCATTCTATAATGAATCCGCTGAAAGAATTTCAGCGGATTTGTTCAGTGGCAATCCTTTGGCTGAGCCGCACAATTTGTTGAGAAAAATCCCCCCTAGTCCATTTTCACTCATTAGTCTTCAGTGTATATTGGGGGTCTAATGAGAGAGTCATCTCCCTATGAAAAATAGTTCTGTCTGCTTAGTTACACAGCCTGCCTGCTAAATAGAAGGAGGTAGCAATGAAGTGTCACATTTCAAAGACTACAAGAAAGAATTGGGATGATGATAGACTGAACTAATGCATTCTTAATGAGAAGCTCTTCTATTACTTTGATGGGATGCATGGGAAGAAGTACCGCATGCTCAGAAATAGTAAAACTCAGAAAGCCATTTTTCATGCTGTTGGAGAAAGAAAGAAGTAACTGTGGCAGAAGACTTACAAAATTCTGCTTATAAAATGCAAAAACTGCTTTAGCACAAGCCTTTGATTAAGATTTACATTCAAAGATGAGAGATATGAGGTCTCTGATCGCTACACAACTAAAAGCTTTTGGGGCTGGATACATTTTGGGCATACAGCACCAGCCTTGCAATCAGTATCTAGTCCACTGACCACTGAACCTATAATAAATGTAGGATAGTAAGAAAATGCAACTCCACACTTTTAATGCACCAGAGGTAACTCTAAGAGTGTTACCAATGGCTTGGATGCCCTCAATAGCATAAGATTTCTTAAAGACAGCTCCCAGACATTTTGAGGGAGTGGCCTTGGCCACACTCGGCAGCAGAGGAGGAGAAATAATAAACATAAGAGTAATACATACCTGGAGGAGAAGTACATCCCGATTCCGCGTCCAACAATAGTTTTAACATCGTTCAGATGAGCTAGACACATGTATGAGGCACACTCAAGGAATGTCAGTCTTTTCAGAACATCAGTGTACATCATCCAACAGTCTGTTGCCAGCTCTGACCAAATTCCACTGCTTCAGCAGAAAGAGGTGAAAAATCAGACCAGAAATCAGTTGTTACTTTGTACTCTGAGTGGAGAAAAAAGTCCTCCTCAGCCTTCATGAGCGACCAGTGGGAACCCAAAAGCATGGGTTTAATGCAGTGTAAACAACGTGCTAAGCACACACATTTTTCAAATGTCATTGATGCTACCAGCTCAATATATGTTCAAGAAAAAAACTATTAATTTTCTATATCTGAGAGCACTTTGCTCATGTTTTGTGATCTGTTTGATCAGCATTTAAAGTTCTATCTTAAAATAATGCTGGTTCTTTGTAGGAATTTGGAAGATTCCTTCTGAACTTTACTTTTTTGATAGTTGGAAATCTTCTTTTAAATTTGAGACTATGATTACATATGACCCAGTTTACAGACCTGTGATCATGTGTTGAAACTACCATTTTCTTCCTTCTTTGTTACTTACATTCCATGTGAGAAAGAACACCATATTCCTCAGCCACTGTGTTGCTAAGCAAAACAAGTGAAACTTTTAAAATTTATCTTTGTGTGTCAGATATTCATTGCTCTAAACATCCAAATGGGTTTTCTCTGCATCAATTTGATTTAAGCTCATCTTTATTTACCACAGATGACTAGTGCTTTACACAGAATTCCAGAGGAGGTCCTCTCCAATGGTACTAACACTTCTGTAGCTCTACTAAAAATATTTTGCCACATCCGTCATAGAACTGCATAGGCTCTTTTCACTAAGCCACCTTCCTGGCTTTTATACTTGCATTTTCCAGTCTTCAGCATTCCCAATTAATCAGTTCTATGTTTACACCCCAAATTATGCATCGTTTTAAAGGGAGGTGGGGAGGACTTCTGAATTTTATCCTCTTCATATTACCTGTGCCAACAAAGTTGTCTTACTCTTCTCAAGTGATGAGTGAGTCCTTCTCAACAATATTAAAACCTCCTAACTTTGTGTTCCCCACGAATTTTATGAGTGCACACCTAATTCTTGTTCTTAGGACACTAATAAACCTATTGATGGTTCCTAAAACTAATCCCTGAGAAACACAACTAGCAACTTTCCTCCTCTCAAATAACACCGCCTGTAATATACCCTCTTGTTGTCTCCATTTATCCAACTCATTATCCAACTTAAGAGTTTTTATACTAATTTGCATCATTTCCACTTAAAGCATGAGTTTCATATGAGGACTCCCAATAAGCGTTTTATATAATAACTAAATATACTCCATCTGACACGTTAGCCTTGTCTAAGAAACTGAAAACTCTAAACAAGCACCAAACGTAATTATTTTAACCATAGATAATCCAATTGTAATTTCTCCCAATTTTAATTTTCATATGCGTTTTTAATGACTTGTTTCAAATCTGTTCTAAATGTGCATGGTGCTGAAGTCAAACTAACAGCCATGAAATCACCTGACATACTTTTTCCTCCTCTTCTTGGGCATATTTGCCCAATCCATCATTGCATACTTCTGTCATCTGGTACTATCTCCAAATGAAACATTTAAAATCTTTTCTACTTGTGCTTCCTTCTGCTAGTGTCTTCAGTACTCTAGAACAAAGATAATATGGACGCAATGATTTTGTCACACTAAGCTACATATATTTTACTTCCCTTTTAAATGATGCATCCCATTGATGTATCATCATTCTCCTTAGCTGTCCTTTCAATATTTTCGTGTACATCAACTTCCTTGAAATAGGGGAAAAGTATTTATTCAACAAGTAAGCTATACATCAAGAATAATGCAGGCATACCTAGCTTACCTTTCAGGTCACTGCCATGGCCTCACTTCATCGCTTTATTTCTCTATTGTTCCAGTAGCTAAAAAAAAATGGTTTTGTTTTGCTTTTCTGTGCAAGATACAGTTGAACAAGGCCTTTACCCATCATTCCTTTGCTTCTGTATTTTATATTGCCTGAAAAAAAGTTCTTGATAATCAAGGCCTCTTCTCACTCTTTGAGGGTTTGTACCTATTCTTAGTATCTTGCTTTAGTTAGTTACTCATTCAGAGACTCTAGCCCTTTCCTATAATTTCTCCCTCCTGCCCAGCATGCATAGATTATTTCCATTCTTAACGTAAATCCAACCTTTCCTGTATTTGAATCATTAAGTTCCTCAGGGCGGTCATCTTCATTCACTGATTTTTCTATTTTCTAAAAGTTTGCCATTCTAAAATATCAAGCCTTAGCTATAGATTTATTTTTGTCCATTTTGCGATTTCAGAAGAACTGAATCCATTCATGATCACTTCCTCCTAGAACATCAGTATAGGTCAGCTGTTCTGCAAGATCCTCCTCACACAAAAAAACCTAAGCTTAAAATAGCACACACTTTGTTGTTTTATGAATTTCTGAACCAAAAAATCAGTCTTCTGAAATTTCTAAGAGTATCCAAACCTTGCTATTATTGATGGTATTTATGTGTATGTTTGGAAAATTTAAGTCTCCTATGCTCATACAATTTCCCTAATTATTTATTTCTTCATCTATTTTTAGAGATGATTACCCTCTTCCAAATCTCAGCCTGTCAGACCATAATATCCCCTTCTCCCCAAATACCGTCCAAGTTGGGCCTCTGTTACCATCATCCTTGCAGTGATTTTCATCCTAACAGATTATGTTTTATTCATGCCATCACATTTTAAGATGAATAAACACAATTTGGCTGTTTTACTTTGCTACAGCTTCAAATTTCCTGACTTTTATGTATTTTAAGTTGCATCCACGTAGGCCTGTGTATAAAATGTCCTTGTTTTCTTTTTAGATTGAAGAAACCCCAAGGAAAAACAGCATGAGCTTTCCCACCCTTTCACAAAGTGATTATAAATGTACCTATTCATATTAGATTAACCTAACAACATTTGGTTTGGTTTGGTTTTTATTTAGCAATATGCACTAGTTATGAATAGTTCTTTTCTATATCAATAATGCTTTCTCCTAGTCACTACTCATCCACTTGAGCAAGGTATATTTCAAGGATACTGAAATAACGATTAGATTCTACTCAATGTACATCATTCATAATGTACAGAAAATGTGTAGTGCTTGAAAAAACCAAAAAGACCAGAAGTTTGAGCAGTAGAGAACACCAGACAGTGTAGAGATTTACCTCCCATCCATATAAGCATGCTACCAGATGCAGCTTTAATCCAAATTCTAGAGTTCTGCGGGGGAAAATTGCCCAAAAATCTTCAGCCGCCATTTCTCATAGCCATCGATCTTAGGGTCTGCTTACAGAGGACATCCTGGGAACGAGTTACAGCATAGTCCCTCAGGAAATACGTGAAGCTTAACTCTTCTTAAACATCACTACAGCCTAATTTACGGATCAACAGAAAGTTTGCAGGTTGCCATTCTCAGTGGTAGTAAGTTTTTATCATGCACTCAAGTATAAACATCACCATTAAAATGCCCAGACATTCTCTGAAGTGTTTAAATCGAGTCCTGCTGTGAGTAATCTTGTAAGTGATAACCAAAAGACTGCATATCAACTAATTTTATTTCCTATCTGAAGAAGATAGGGAACCTCACCTTAGATTTCAAAAAAAAAATTATAGCTAAGCCAGTGCTGTAATAGATTTCTTCCAGTCAGCGTTGCTGTGATTTAGATGAGAAGCAGCAAGAAAGATGTGAGCTGTCACATTTGACTTTGAGCTGCCAAGAAGAGGTATTGGAGGTTACAGGCTAAGGTTTGATTTATATTCCTCCTTTTGTTACAGGCAGAGATGGTACGTGCTGCTTTCCAAGCACAGAGATCTTTCCTGGTGTTAGCATCTCAATGTCAAGAGCCTCAAGAGGTAAGAATAGTGACATAGTGTTTCAAGGAGCAGTGTATTAAAAAGGCTGTGTTCCTGTATGTTATCAATCCCTGCATTTGTTTTTATTTGTTACTTTATTTATACAGTGCACTTAGAAGCTTGCTTTCGGTTTTATTAGCGTAGTGCTGTAATAATCAGAAAGCCACGGTTCAGAGTTAAGAACTTTTTCTGTACCAATACATACAGCATCATCGAAGAAACCAAAGGATGTTTCCACTTTACAGCTGTAAGTGGGATCAGTGTTTCTCTTGAAGCTGGAAATGCCATGGAATAGAATGGCTTTTTGCTAGCCCCCCAGGGATGCTATATGACAGACTTTGAAGTCAGGGGATAAGCTAGTGACAGAAAAGTCAATACTGGCCCATAGACTCAGTATTCTCCAAGCTGAAGTCCAGGTTAGTCCAATCCTGGAAGGAAGGCAAAGCATTTTGTCAAGAAAATAAAAAAACAATTTAGATCAAGTTGATGTATATACTTATTTTAGTGGCAACTATTTAAGTGTTCCTTCTCAACTCAGGGGAGCTGTGGAATTGTTATGAAATCTCATTTGTAGTTTCTAGAGGGCACAAGGTTTTGGCCAATAGCACTGTATTATTCCTGGGAATAGCGATCATGCAGTCCTTCTGCGGGACCACCCTTGAACCTTTCTTCTTGGAGTGTGCAGAGAATGAAGACCTCACTTGCACAGTCTCTCCACAGCCTTCAGTTCTGTCTTCTTCCACTAACTCCCTGCTCCATAGTTCATTAAACTCCGTATTTTCAAATTAGATCTCTCTGCAACTGGTATAAATTATTGAAATTTTGCTGTCACTATTGTTCTTAGAGACACAAATTAGAAGTTTTTCTAATCGGTGTGTTTTAATGGCAAGGGTACTGAAGGAAACTAAAAGCACAGATATTCCAGATGAAACTTTAGATTTATAGAGTTCCAAGCAAGAAGGGATCAGTTGTTTTTCCAGCGTCCCTGATCTCAGAGAGTAAAAGTGGGTCATGACTCACGGAGAACAGGCAAAATTCCCATTGGGACAGGCCTCAAGCAGTCATTTATATTGGCTGTGAATACAATTGCACCCAGTGGCCCACAAAACTCTTCATGCTTATAGGTAAAATATTCCCCAATGAACAATTTCCAATGGCCCATAATGTAATGCAATATTCTGAAATGTTGGTATTGTCCCAGCTCTGGTAAGAGTAAAAGCTATGGCTCACTGTTTGGCCTCCTGTGCTCATGTGCCATTGGTATGATTTTCTCTGCTTTTCAAGTGAGAATGGCAATGGCTCTCCTCACTTTTACCCTTACAACTTTCTGACCTCAAGTCAAGGCTTTGAGATTTTTTCAACTGTAGAGTTTAGAAACTTTGATTTAAAAAATGGCAAGAAACCAAACAAAAAAAAACCCCCAAACAACAACAGATGTAAAAAGAGATTCTCCAGCACTCCAGAATGACAGTTACAGAAGCACTAAGAAAAGCCACAAATAATAAAAACCTTGCTGTAAACATCACCAGAGCTGGCCATGCATATCCATGTGCCTTAGTTGCACGTTATCACTCTTGCATAGATTTCTGCAACTTGCCGAAGGCAAGGAAGTATACTTTTATCATTTAACTATGTGCACCAAGGAAATGCCACGTGATATGTGTGTACACATCATTCCAAAGTTAATATACCAGGAATATCACAGACTGAAGTTCCTTTCTCAGTGAGAACAAACCCAGTCCAGCTACTTAAGTTCTTTTAACATAAAGACTGCTGGGTACACATATTTTATAGACATCTAAACACATGTTGCTCTTCATTCTTTTTCTCTTTTTTGCACATATTTTTTGCAGTGATACATTCAGCTATACTGTAGACAGACCTGAAAATAATTGAAGGCTGCCTATCCTGTGCAACTTGAACAGTGTTTTCCACTGCAGAGAGTGACGGTTCCAGGCACCAGGCTTTTTGTATCTCTGTCTCAATGGGGAGAAAAATCCTATTGTAAAGCCACATTAGTTAACCATTTTGAAAAAGCTGGTTATCAATCACCAGCTAACCCAGGAGAGGGAAAGGAGTGGGGGTCCTCCCCCCACTGCCCCAGGACCTTACTGACATGATGTCATCTGGGCTCTGGTTGTATTTATAACCTAGAGCCACGGAGTCAGTGTGGAATCCAAACAGGAAAGCTAATCATTAGCGTATCAGAATGCACAGAGTAGAGAAAAGCAAATGAAGATGACAGCATATCTATAAATGCAAGAGAAAAGAGAGTAATTCTGTCATTCAGCTGTCTAGACTGTTTGCTTTATAATGTAAAGCTGTGAATGAGCCAGCGAGTTGCAATTATGGCATAGTAGCTTTGTAGACATTCAGGGACAGTGGTGTGGAGACTGAGGGGATTTACTGAGTTCCTGTCGTGTTGGGATGTCATACGTGGTGCCTTTAAAAAAAAAAAGAGGGAGGGGAAAATGCCCTGGAAAAATAAATTAGCTCAGCTCTTGCAGCTTACCAACTAATGAACGAGGAATTCAAACAAAAAGAAAGCTCCTATATGTATAATAATCCTTAGATGTTTTTGTGCTCAGCAAAGAGAGAAATGTATATCGTACAAAAAGCAGTATTTTTCCGCTCTGTGAAAATGTTGAAGCCCTAGTATTCATTTAGCTCTTTAACTCCTGCTGTGAGTCACTAGCAAACATTTTCAAACAGTTAAGCTTGCTTAAGTTGCTTTTGTGGAGCTTTGCTTCTTGTTATTAATGTTGATATCTTTTCATTTGGAATCTGTTGCAGCGCACAGCCTGTATTATCTGTATATGTGAAAATAGTAGGAGCCGAGAAGGTAATTCCAGCTGGCATACCAATCTAGCATCAACTGCAATAAATTACTTTGCAGAGAGCATGTTCTCTTACTTTTTATGGTCATGTTCTATATTTGTATGTGCAGTGGAAGAGATCACATGACAAAGCCACCAGTTGGTATTCCTGTTTGCGTATGTCCCAGCTAATGGCTGCTGGATACAGGCTCATTCAGCAACATGGGATTCTTCAGTTCATCCACTTGTTAGAAATTATTTTCTGACGCCAAACTTCAAACATTAAAGTAAAAAAAAAAATTCTATTATAAATTGTTTACTATATATGAGATGCTACATAGAAGATGGAGAAGGGAAAATAAATTAGAATGTTGCTATATTCTGTGAGAAGTTGTTTAAAAAGGTATTTTGAGACCGTATGTTGACATGTTGCTTGGGCAATTCAGAAGATGACAGATTTTAACATAAACCTTCACAGAACATTATGAAATAGTTTGGATCTGAATTTTCTATTCCCCAAAGTCTAAGCGAAATATGATTCTGATTGAAACATTGTAATTTTTAAAGTTACTAGTGTAACTTACTGAGCAAGTTTTATCTGTTTAACAATTTTTTTTAAATTTATGATCATGAATACTAACGTACGAGACCACTGCTCAAAGTCACTGCACTGAATTCTTTGTGAATGGTAACTTATATACTGTCTTCTCTTTATGAGTTGTTTCATTTCACTTTAAGAGTTCGAACAATTTTAAGAGTTGCTTTGAGGGCATGAATGATCTATTGTTCCCATACTGGGAACTAGTTAATGAGATAAGTTTTTCTGTGAATCAGTATAAACATATCCAGGATGAGCATACTTGTGATAAGAAGTACTACAAAGAGATTTAAATGACAGATGCAGTTCAGACTATAAATGACTACATAATTTCTCATTTTAAAGAAATGCTGAGTTCATATGACTGCCAGAGCTCATGGATTTAATTACTAACACTATGCAGACAAACATTCCAATTAAATACCTACCTTAAATACCCAGATTCTGCACTCAGGTGAGGAGAGAGGTGGAAGAAAGTCAGGGGTAAAGGACACCTTTCTCTTTTTTTCTTAGAAAAGGGGAGAAAACTTCTGAAAACTGAGAAACTGTATTTGAAGTTAGACTTAGAGCCATGAGAACAAATCTGGGGTTTTTATTTTTTTACACTCAAGCAAAAAAAATCTATTGTAGGAGTAGAATAGTTATGGCAATTTCTTTGAATAAAGGACTCAGAATTTTTATGTAGAAATCAAAGATGAAGATTTACAGTTCCCTACTCTGTCAGTGTAGGATTGCTCATTTTTTTCTCTTTTCTATTTTTAAAGTACTTCAGTAACAGTTACTTACTTATGCAGAAGAGTTTGGGCCTAGTTTTGCTGCCATTCTACTCGGTTGACTGCTGCAAACCTGCACCTCTGTATCTAGAAATAGCTTAAGGAAGAATTTGGTTCAGTCCTTTTAAGGTCCTCAGGTCCCAGAGTTAAAGAAGGTGCCAAGAGTGACATGGACAGAGCCTGAGAGTCCTGAGCTCCAAAGGGAACCCCTTCCCCCCTCCTATTCTCTGAAATCTTGCCAAACTGTTGACATATTTCTGTTATCAGCAAGCCTACAACTGCATGCAACATGTGGTCGCAGCCTCAGTGATGGACCAACTGACAGTTTTCAGTCACCAGCCTGCTGCCTCACAGCGTTCACAGGCTCATTTTTTGATATTGTTGCAAACTCTTACTCAGTTTCAGGTCCAGATAGCTCCCTGACACCTGTTATCTCCTAATGTTGTCTCAAAGGTGCTTGACTGCCTTTAACCAGCCTCAAGTTCATTATATTTTCTGATCACAGGATCATTTAGGTTGGATCTTTAAGGTCATCGAGTCAATCATAAACCTAACACTGCCAAATCCGCCACTAAACCATGTCCCTAAGTGCCACACCTACATGTCTTTTAACTATCTTCAGGGATGGTGACTCAACCACTTCCCTGGACAGCCTATTCCATTGCTTGACAACTCTTTCGGTGAACACATTTTTCCTAATATCCAAACTAAACCTCCCCTGGCACAACTTGAGGCCATTTCCTCTTGTCCTATCGCTTGTTACCTGGGAAAAGAGACCAGCACCCACCTCGCTACACTCTCCTTTCAGGTAGTTGTAGAGAGCAATAAGGTCTTCCCTCAGCCTCCTTTTCTCCAGGCTAAACAACCCCAGCTCCCTCAGCTGCTTATCGTAAGACTTGTGCTCTAGAACCTTCACCAGCTTCACTGCTCTTCTTCAGACACGCTCCAGCACCTCAGTGTCTTTCTTGTAGTTAACTTCTGTAGGTATCCTTGTACCATTTCTCTTTCCTCACTTGCATTTGCCAAAACTCCCAGGTCAGTAGCTCCTGCAATGAAAAGATGGATGCATTTGAGATTCAGTTCTGCCCCAGGGGCAGTGCACTGGGTCATAAGAAGGCCCAGAGACACCTAGGGATGCAGAGAATACAGAAGGGGCGTGATCAATGCTACATCTCCCAGCCTTTATGGAAGAGAAATAGAGCCAGAGACGCACATTATCGCATGCCTCTAGACTGGCTTACCTACCTCAACACCACCAGGCACGGACTCTGCAGCAGTTCACGTTCTGTGCAAGAACCAGGCTCCAGTAAGCAAAGGCTCCTTGCACTTGTTTACTCCAGTATGTCTATGGACTAAGAACAGTGTCACCCCGTAAGGAAGATATTACCGAAGATGACATAGTTTGTATCTTGTCTAGCTCCTCTTCTGACATACCTGCTAAGCAATTCTGGGGGTCCTACAGACTCTTGCTGTAATGCTGCTGTGTCCTAAAATAACGTCTTAAAATCACCAGGCTAGTTTTCAATCCCCATAGCCATGTTCATACTCAGACTGTGCCATGTGAGATCCCACTGAGCTACCTTGATGGGATGCTCCCTTTCCCATTAAGTATCACGTTCTTTATTTTTGCTTAAAATAAATCCAAACCAGTATGCTCCTTTCTCTGTGCTACCCATTTTTTCCCCAGGATTTCTGGACTGTGTATGATCTTCTAAAAGGGAAAGCATGGGGGACAGAAGTGACTGAAAAGCAGGGGTTTTCGGTTCACATGTTATTTAATTTTTTCTAATTTTACTTTGGTCTAAATCAGACCGCAATCAATGATTTTTGAATTCTGAAAGTTATGCAGACTCAAGGACTGCTTGTTGAACTTGACAGACTTACAGTTTGTCTCTGGGGAAATCTCAGGTAAAGTACATGAATGTGCAAGGTTGGAAGCGTGCACCATCTAACATCTCTGCCCTGAGACACACCCCATGTGAAACCTTCTTGGCCTTAGCAAAGGCTCATAAGATCTCAGATTTTGGGAACAAAACAATTGTGGCTCAACAGCACCATTTTCTGACAGATTGTTGCTACCTGGAATGCTCTGGGCCCCACTGACATGGGCTATGATCACAGCAGCAAAGACGGAGGAGTAGTAAATCAAAAGGTTGAAAACAGTTCATTTGCGTAAGTGTCCTTGCTGAGTATGTGTGGGATGTTGCCTGTGTGCCTAAAGTAGGAAGACCCTTCCTTGTTGAATGTGCTGCCCATGGAGAGCTGTAGTGGGCAGGAAAACAACATATAGCACGTTCAAGACCATTTAAAAACCAGCCAAGCTCCTGGCCAAAAGCATTGGGTGTTACTCCACACTGATGTACACCCATGCATGCAGTTCATATCAGGCCCTGTATTTCTCCAATGGTTAAAAGTTATTTGTCTTTCGTGTTCCTCTCCATTTGCCCTCCCTTGGAGTTTACATTTCGAAGCAAACCCACAAATGACCAAACTAGTAATTTGTCATGTGGGGTTATGGTTTGGTCTTCCTGTTTTTTTTCCCCCCAAAGCACAAAATTGCTGCAGCTAATATTGGCTGTTAGATGGAGAATTTGTGTGCTATCTAAGAGGAATAAAAGCCAAATACCAATTCAGTCACTTTGGGAGCACACAAATGTGTCTAATCTGTGCTGATGAAGCTGACCAGACATTTCTGCAGATTTGTCTCTCTGCGTCATCATCCTGCTCTTCCACAGCAGTGAGTTGAAGTGGCAAAACCTGTACTATTGACAAACAAATCAAACACTTGTTACACTACCACGCTGAAGATTTACAGTCTGAGAAAACAAGACCAGAATAAATTAATGTCTCTCCGTAGTTAGTTAGGAAGAGGCCTCTGAACCCAGAAAATATTAGAATACTAGAGGGACGCGAATGTAGGGATCATAGAGAAAGATCTCACCGATGATCTCTACTGCCAATCAGAAAACACTTGCAGAGAAAGCACTGGATTAAGGTGCAGTGGGTTGTACTGCAATTCTAAGAGCAAAACTGTGGTACCAAATGTGAAACACTTTCTGGAAGGAGAGGTGGAGACGGGCAGTGCTAAAAGAACTGTTTGACAGCTGCCAACAAAAGCCCGTAATATTTCATTATGGAAGTAATAATGAAAAGGAAAAAAAAGTAAGCATTTGAGGAATCTGGATGCAGCATTGGGAAGCTCAAAGTTACCAACTAGCTTAGATTCATCTCTGGGAAAAAAATTAATTTTCTGTATACTTAAAGAAAGAGGTTATTCCTCAGCTAATCTGAGCACTGATTCCATTCAGGCTATTGATACACAGCTGCAACAAAAAAGACAGGCCTTTCTTCAACCACATATATACAAAAAAAGGACTAACGTAAATAAAATTTTAAAGTTTTCTTTACAGATTGCCTTTTACAAGATACAAAATATGGGAAATTACAGTTAATCTAAAACTATTTTAGTTCTAGAATCATTGCCACTCATAGCAGAAACACATCTCACTGGTGATCACTGAAGCTAACAGTACGTTATTCCTGTAGACACAGGACGGGATTCTGCTCGTCAGCTTTAACTGTCGAGGTAGGCATGTTGTGTAACGTGCCTTTCTAGGCTCTCTTTACAGTAAATGGCAGCACCTCTAGAGTGCAGTCTTCACATCTATTGCCGTCTTCTAATATATAGCCTTCTAACATCTATTGATAGGTGGAAAGAATTCCTCAGGGACATCTCTTTCTTCATTTACAATAGAGGGAATCAAGTCTCAGCTCAGAGCAGATGCTCACCTTTTAAACTGTTAGCACTGAGTGTGGCGAATGCTACCCATGACGTCTTTCATCCCTTGAAAGGATGAAATGTGGGATGGGACTATACTAGGCTGTTTGCAGAGATAATGGCTGTGTCTACATTAGTGTTTTAGTTCACAGTGGGACTATATTTTTCTTTCAGATCAGGCCCATTTACTATGCCGTGATTCATACTGTAGAGCAGTCTTAGGGCGTACAAAATGGTTATCTTTCTGATGAAGTTAAATGGAAGATATGCTCCCAGACAGCACCTGAACCACGATTTACAGTTAGTCCAAAACAGCCTCCCCTAAACGCCTACAGTGTGAATGGCAGGTCCTCAGCACCAACTGTTTTGCTGCACAGAACCATTCCTATCAGGCTGCACTACTTGCCAGCATACACAAAGACAGCTGATCCAAATCAACTCCATGTTTCAAACTTGCCTGTGAAAAATACAATGTAAGTATGATGGAGATTTTGAACTGACAGAAGAAAATAACAGAACTGTAGACCATGGAATAAAGGTTGTAGTCATGCTGTTCTGGTTGCAGCTGAGTAAAATGAAGGGGCTGCTGATCCCAGATGTTCTCAGCTTGCTTTTACTGCTCCTACGCCAGAGGTTGCCACCCCCTCCGTTAGCATAACTTGAAAGGGTATTTGTTCCCTTGCCATGTTTTTTTCACAATAGGTCAGGTTGATTTAAACACTGTAATAATGAGGTCTGAATTGTGTTGTCACCCGTCAACATAAAAATTCTTCAGTAAACAATCTCACCCCTCAAAACCATGTGAGATTAGCTTAAAAATACACAAGATCTTTAAAAACTGTATTTTTATTTACCTGCTGGGTTTTGCACTTTTGTGATTCATGCTGGCAGGTTCCTGGACAGCAACGGTCCTGAGAAAATAACCGTTTTCTCAAATTAAAGCTGAGATTTTCAAGCAATCACTGGCTCAAGCAGCCAAAGTTTAAGGTGTGACTTCACAGGCAAATCACAAAAATCACAAAACCCAAAAGTTGGGCCGTTCTCCTGAACTGAATCCATGTGCCACAGTCCTGTGAAACCTGTCACCTGGGGGACTGCTCGTGTGAGTATTACAAAAACATAGAGAAGAAAGTCTGCTTGGTGCGATCTGTTGGAATACTGGTATGCCGGGCCATTTTAGGAGTCTGGTCTGAGACTGTTCAATCTCTGAAGCCAAAGCCTAAGGCAGTTCTTGTTGCATTCTGTAACTTTTTTGAAGTATTTTGGCTAGTCACTGCAGTAGTCTTACTACTCGATTTTCTAATCAGAATTATAAGACATTGATCAAAGCTGGCTGGTTGTTCAGGTATTAATATTTAAAAAGATCATCTGGTTTTAATAATTATTAAAAAAGGAGAAAGGCGTACTGGGAATTACTTTTGATATTTCTAAGTTGTGCCACTTGCATTTTTAAACATTGTGGCAAAACTGATATTATAATAGGAATGGCGTTTATACAAAGACTCTTAAATTTCTATTAAACAACTGTGCTGTGTCTTAAATGACAAGAAATTTTATCTAGCGCATGCCAAAGGCATGCTGAAGATTTTTCCAACAGCTCTGATTCATCTCCTTGAACTAATTTTTTCTTAGAGATACAGTATAGACAATCATTTTATTAACAACCAGCTGTTTTAATATTCATTGCAATAAAGAAATTATTCTTCGAGAACCCTCAGCACAACTGGTTCTGCATTGTAGAGCCAAACAGGACTGATGACTGCCAGAATTAATGAGCCTTTCTATACCCGTTTGCCATATACACTATAATTCATCTGCAGTTTAATCACTGACTGAAAATTCAGAACTGACTGCGGGAAGACAGGACTCAATTAAGTGATGCCTTGCAGGCCTGTATTCCTTTGTTTCCAACCCTTGCACAGAAACTTGGATCACAAGAAGCTTGCACAAACACACACGCACATTTTGTGCAGCCATGCAGCAGCCATTGCAGAACAGGACAAGTGCACAGTGAAGGGAAGCCAGGCTGTGCTGCTCTCCCAGTGCATCTCACACGGGACAGAGCTGAGCAAAGCCTCAAGCCCTTTCTGGCTTTTTCTGGTGTTGCTACAGTGCCAAGTGAATGATTACTTCAAGCTACTTTCCTCAGCAATATATATTTCACCTTTAAAACACCCACAGGACACTTTTTTACATGAAATTGCATAAATCTGCTACATTTTTATGAACAGCTGATTCACCGGACAGGTTAAGTCCTGTGATCTGAGGGACAGAAATTCTGTCTCTACCACTGACACACAACTCTCAGAAAAGTGGTTGGGAGTTTTTCGAGGAGGAGGCGGCGGCGGCGGCGTGGGTCTTACGGTACCATTCAGGAAAATGTCTGGCCCTAACTTTGTCTTCTTATCTGTAGATATCAGTGCTTTCTACAAAAAAACCAGCTATATTAGGATCATTTCATATACAGGAAGTTGAAGCACAGAAAGGTAGCACAGCTTTCCTGGAACCCGATGATGATTTGGTGGGAGAGCTGCAAAGAGGAGCCCCATTTATGGACTCCCACTTCTGTGCCCTATCCACAGAAACGTGCTGCCTCCCAGTGCTGCGTAGATGTACCAGGCATCTGTGGAGCTGTATTTTTAGCCCTGATGTTCTCTTTGGCTGGAACCGGGCCATGAAGATTCACAGTAAGCTAAGGACTGTAAATATCCCTTAGACATTATGGGAGGAAAACTGGCATAATATCAAAACAGAACAAGCACTTTCTTAAATTTCAGTTTTGTTAACTACTGTCATACTTGAAAGATTTCCCTGCAAAATAAGAAAGAACCAACCAGCTGCAGCATATTGTAAACAAGCAAAAATTAGAAAGAAGAATTCCTGCAGACTTTATCATGTTATGGCAACAAAATCAGTTTTTAAGAACTACAAATCATGGACATTTCAGGGCTTTTTCAGACTGAATGACTTATGCTGGTCATTAAGCAATCAACAAAAAAGCTTTTAATCTCCAATTAATACTGTAAATATTTGTTTTCTCCCAACCCACTTCATTGTAGGAGAAGACCAAATACACCCATGCGTTTCAGATGCACAGGCCTTTCTCAAAATTACATTACTACTAAAATATTAAGGCTCCATAGTTGGATCAAAATTCTCTTTAAAATGCGGAACCTCTTTTTGTCCTGTTTTTGGGAGTGTCTTTTGACCTATGTTGATCCATAGCAAATACGCTTATTTTAAGGTGACATAAAATTCTGTAAAGCTGAGGTCTTGCGGAAGGGTGAGAAGACATGTATTACAGATGACAGAGATCAAGTAGCGCATACGCACACATCGTCTTGTGTGGGTCATGACAGCATTAGCCCTCAAGAATATGAGGATTAGTTGTATCCAACAAGCACTTAATTTCATCAAACAAGTAGCCCTGAGACAAGCTGAAAAAAAATACAGACTTCTGCTACAGCCTGAGTGATTGCCGAGTGAAGCGCCATGGAAAATCAGAATGGTGCACTCTCTTTGGTGGGACAGAGTGTGGGTTCTGAGGGTATACTTTTGCAATAAAGAATTTGACTTTTTATAGAAACATTTTGTAGGGTTGCAAGGTACAGCAGTTGTTTTGCTGGTAACCTAATGACTCCTTGTCCCCCAATGTGCTGTTTCTGAGTGGAAGAATTTTTCCCAGTCAGTGCTCTAAATTAGTGTTTCTGAGACACTGAGCCAGTGTGGTTAGCATTCACTTTGCACAGGAAAGAGCTTGGATAGCTTCTACATTCATTCTTCTTTTTTCTTTACTCAGACACTATTTCTTCCGCTCAACAGTCTTTGCCCTGGATACCATTTGTTTCTGATGAACGCAGAAGAATTTGCCCAAACCATGGCTTGCAGGCAGCATGTTTCCCGTGAAATCCTCCCACGTTACTTGCAGCCAAAGGAAATTAAAACATTAAAACTTACCAATAGGGAAAGCTAAAATTGATACTGCCTTCAGTGTATTACTTTCTCAGTCTTGTTCCCAGATGGTAAGAGGCCACTAACCTAACAAGTAGTTTGTGTTTCTTATAGAAAGAACAACTTGGTTAATAACTTGAAAAACTCAAGCCAATGTAAAGACTCTCAAAAAGTGCCAGGGATATCAGATGAAAAATACAAGTGTTCTGCTAAGTCTGAGCTATGGGGTCTCTATGGGTCTTACACTGGGCCGCAAATAAAAATGCTGCCAGTGCTGAGAACAATTTTTGCGGCAACATGTTATTAATACTTAATGTCTGTGCATTTTGCCACTGCAACCAGAGGAGGGTAATTAAATTGTTACTTTAACGTAAAGACTATGCTGGCTTTTCTTTCCAACTGCTAAATCACTGGGCAGGGAGGACAATGTTAAAACGCAGGGTGTTTCTGAACCACCCATGGTAATAGCAGTGTTGTCTTGTATTTTTATTTTTCAGAATGAGGTGGCAATGCTTCTCAAGCCAATATCAGAGAAGATTCAGGAAATCCAGAACTTCAGAGAAAAGAACAGAGGAAGTAAAATGTTCAACCACCTCTCGGCTGTCAGTGAAAGCATACCTGCCCTTGGCTGGATAGCAGTGGTGAGTGACACACAGGATGGCTGGGAGGGCTGTAAACGTGCTTCTGGATGGTATGGCCCAGAATGCCAAATCTTCCAGAACCCTGCAGTCTCATCTGCATAGTTCTTCAGTCTACTACACCCAAGAAGGTGTTTTGCAATATAACTAATACATCAGGGAAGGTGTCTGACTAATGTTTTACTTCCTTTCTCCTTCTATTGTTTCCTGCTGCCATGGGTTGATGGTCCTAGTCTCCTAAACCAGGCCCTTATGTCAAGGAGATGAATGATGCTGCTACCTTTTATACTAACAGGGTATTAAAGGACTACAAGCACAGGTATGTTGCCAAGCCCCAGTATCTCCTAGCCAGAGAACAGAGCATTAACCTTACTGATAGGGTTCACAATGCCATCACAGAAAGCATTTTGTAAACTAAAAAGCATTTGATAAAATCTGCTTGCAGTAGTGTATTTTCCCCTCCTCATCTTTGACCTGCAGCATGTTGCAGTGAGAATGGCAACAGCACTAGTAGTGCTGGTTTTCACTCTCTGCAAATTACAGGATTATATTTAATTTTCTGGCATTCCAGCATCATAAGCTTATATGCAAATGCATATTTACATATCAACATGTGGCTATCTAGCTGCTACGCATCGTTGCCTCATTTGTGCACTCATACTGTTGCTGTTCTTACTCTTCACTTGAAAGTGTGCATTTAGGTGGTAGAAGTATACAACTGAGCATCTAATTTCGTAGCTCCCAATTTGACTTTTTTCTCTACCATGACATTGTTCTTAAAGAGCACAAGGAATTCACAAAAAAGTTTCAAGAATGAGGTCTGTGAGCTGACAAAGAGAAAAAATAGCGGTCCTTCCTATGTCCTCTTAAAAAAGTCATGTATAAATCCCATTGACTTGGTACTTTTGGAGGACAGATTTTGGCTCTTAACTTTTATATCCCAGTGAAGAACAGTATTTGCTATTAAGTTTTTCTTCTTTAGTGAGGAAACTTAATGTATATAAAAACCTTTTGTATATATTTCTATTTATTGT